>CAJUYG010000965.1:38547-51444 GCA_910591675.1 Galerucella calmariensis | reverse complement strand
GTGATGATTTAATCGACCCTATTATTATTAATGTCAACAACGATTCTGCCTCTTCCGAGTCGGATATAGAATAAAATGTAAGTAATAAATGTATTCCAATAATTATTCCTTTTCATTTTTTATTATATTATAATTTAAAACGTATTTTTTCCCAAAATACACACCACTGCATTGCGTTATTGCTTATCTGCTAATCCTTTAACAATGAAGAAACCCTAAACTTTGCTACAACTGAAACAAATACGGGGTCGATCTACCTGGTTTTTAGATTTACGGAAGAAATGTAATTTAAAGTAAGAGATTTATCAAAAATTTCATGGTGCTCCCTGTAAAGGTTTTGCATACTTAATTAGGGTTTATTACTCCTCGAACTTTTTGTACATACTAAAGACTATCTTTGCAATAAGCCTTAACAGTACACCTTTTAAAAATGAAACGTAACGACTATGGTTTGCTATGGCAAACTTCCAAATATCGGGTTTGACTGTTTGCTGCGGCCCACCCTGTATATTTAAAATGACGTTCCAGCTGCGAAGTATCATTAAATTGTAATATTTTTGGGAACTTAATGATTTCCATTTTGATTTTTTTAGGATATCGCACAATTGGAGTGATAACAAAACTAGATATAATGGATGAAGGTACCGATGCCAGATCAATTTTAGAAAACAAATTACTACCGCTAAGACGAGGTTATGTGGGAGTTATTAACCGTTCGCAAAGAGACATTGATGGTCAACTAGCTTTAAAATCTGAAACCAAATTCTTTTTAGGGTAATAAACATAATAGTTATTAATAAAAACCTGTCTATATAATAGACGAGTCTGCAAAATGGTAGTCGAGGAAAAGCCGCGACTAACAAGCAGGCGTGACAATAGACGTGTTACATATTACATTTTTTCGTCGATCTTTACAAAAGAATTGATAGTTTCCGGAAGAAAATATCAGAAGTGGGATTAGATCTATGAAATGTCTACATGAAGACGTAATGTGATGTGATAATGAGAGGGGCAGACGTCAGACTCGCCAGGAGAGCGAGATAGGCATAGGCTGGCAAGGCATAAGGCTCACGAACGGGTAGGTGAGATAAGTGTACATCAGTACTCTAGGGGACGACAGGGCTTGACAGTCCTTTCCATGTGGGGAAACATCTGTAATGAGGAAGTTCGTAGTTCGCAGGACAGGGGTGGCACGGCGCCTTGGGGTAATGCCTTCCGCCCTGTGCTGCTGTAACTAAGTCAATTAGCGGTGTGAGTACGAATGGGGTTGCTGGATAATCAGCCTAGTTTAAGTACCAGATTCTAGGACCGTACCAAGCCCACGGGGGTAGGTTCGTCAGCAAGCGTTTGAGGTATCGGACCTCCTTTACGGAGGTACTAGTATCCGAGGTTAGTTGGCGTTCTGATGGCTGGTGGGGGCTAACCGCCCCTTCCCCCAGTGCGGTCGTAACTATTACTCTGCCAAAAGTAACTAGAGGAGGAGGAGCGGAGCAGGATGGCCGAATGTAAGACGCAGGAATGCATGAACCTCCTTAGCGCTGGGCTTAGCGTAAGGGCTTGTAACTGAGGGGTCCCACTTTTTCGGCATTGTTCCTACACAAGTTTGTGCTCCTTATACCTAGTCTCCATGTCTATTACGTTTCAAATTTAATTCCATAAGCTGTAAATTTCTTAATTTCACTATAAAAGCGAACTCCTGTTCAAGGGGCGACATTCCTATCGGCTCCATTGGTATTAGCAAGAATCATTAACGAAGAAAATTCGAAGACTGGTCGCTAGTCTAGCTCCCTGATGTCTCAGAACTCCAGGGGAGGTTCCACTTCTTGCGGAAAAGTTAGTGCGGATTGGCAACTATTTAGAACAGGTTTCCACTTTCCTTTAAAAGATGAACTTTTGAGTTTACAGTTTACGGGGTCAAATTTCTAATGGACAATTTTCAGAATACTTAGCTTATAATCAAGAAGAAGTATGTTTATTTCATCTCGACTGGATACTGTGGATTTTTCGCCTTGTACTCAACGCTTTGTTTTTCAAAAATGCAATAGCGAGTTTCCATCGGGGTATAAGTACGTAATATGTCATTTTTTTTCTTATTCTTTTGGGTATCAAACCACAATAATGTTTTTTTATTTTTTATTTCGACGTTTCGGTAGCGTTCCATTATTGTGGTTTGATTCCCAAAAGAATAAGAAAAAAGAATAAGTAATGCCACAAGGAACTTACAGAAGATATGTCATTTTTTGTATTGATCGACGAAAAAATACATATTATATTGTAAGGAAATAAGGAAATTCATATTAGAAAATGAATTATTCGGTTATAATTCATTTGAGTATGAATACATTATTGCCTTATCTTATAAATAAACATGGTCGGCATTGAATCACAAATATAAGTCATTGACGGTTTCCGGAAAATAATTAAGATTATACTCAATTGTGTCAGCAGATCAATCTCGATATTTTGTCGCATTTCATTAATGAATAAATAGTTAAAAGACTTTCTGTAAATATTTTCAACACTAAGAAGTTTTTTTTTTGTGAAAATTTCCTCCTATCATAGGCGTCCCATGAAATATTTTCCAGGATATAATTAATAAAAATGTCTATATCATGAGCGATACAATTTTAAAAAGGGTTAGTTTATTTGTCCACCATGGGTGTAGACAGGTTCTAGTATCACAGGGAGGGGGGTTCAAGAAAATAAAACGACTAAAAATACAGTCGTAGACTCGTTTTGTTCCGCGAGTAGTTCTTTTTGGCTTGAAAAGGTCCCTTTTGGGGTAGAAGTGGAAACAGAATGGTACCCAATTGAAACAATATGTAAATGTTTGGATTGTTTTTGGTCACACTTATCTAAGCATTCCAAAGCTAATTTTGGAAGGGGAGGTAAGAGTCATAGCTGCTTTCCACACTGCACTGCCGAATACATACAAAATACCTCTTCGATTTCACAACTTACCGCAAAATTTGACGGTAGCACACAAGATATCTGTTTGAAACCCCAAAACCCTCCCCCTGGTTACGCCCGTGCCATTCATCATGGGCGTATGTATGTATGTATTTTGGGGTGACATTCACTGAGACCTAAAAGATCTATTGTGCCCCTTACTTCTACTTCTAGGAGAGTCTCAGAAACTAGTAGTTCCTTTAGTCCTATTTCCCGGAGGAATTTTAGGATGTCTGCAGGCTTCAACTTAGGTAAATGTTCCTCTTCTATCCAGTAATCTCCCAGGTGCTGTGCTCTAGGATTCTGAAGTGCTGTGCAGTTAGAAAGTATGTGGATGGAGGTTTCTTCTTCCATGCCATAAAATGCATTCTTCTTCCTCCACTATTTTGAGCTTTTTCAGGTGCCCATTCATAGTAAGGTAATTATATTGTTCTCGCCTAGTTCATTGAGTTTGTCTAGGCATTCCCACACCATTTTGGAACTGATTACACAAGAGCTCAGTGCTTTAATGGCTGCTTGACTATCCGACATTATGACAATACTTTGTCTTCTGTATCCTTTATCAATATTGAACTGGGCGCACTTTCTTATGGCGTGGATTTCCGCTTGAAAGATACTTGGGGTTTTTCCCAAGCTTTCAGAGTGTTTGGATAATTCTATTCCTTTTGAGCCGTCTGTGTACCATTGAATGGCATGCTTTCCAAGTCTGGTAATGGTATGTGGAGCCCATTCTTTCTTGTTGCTTAATTCCGTAACGAATTTATTTGAAAAGTTATACTTTTTCATCATACCGTCTTGTCCCAGGTTGTCTGATTTCGAAGAAGTGAGGGGGTGGTTTTTTTAATGATTTCCTCTCTACTTAGTCTGTATCTTGTTCTTTCTACAACGCTTTCCACCATGGGCGTAAGATAGCATTTTTAAAAGGGCTTCGAGTATTTGTTTTTTCTCTTATGACTGTCTTATTTTTTTTTAAATAATTTAGTTTACCGAAAATTTCTTCTCTGACAAAAACCTAATGAAATTCTACTTGAATACTTTCAAAATCCTACCAGCAAAGAAATGTGTCACTAATATTGTTTTACAATGTTGAAACTCCTCAAATCTAAATACATTTATTAACAAAATTTTTGAAAAATCATATATTTTTACATTAATTGTTTAATTTTTAATTTTTTAGACATCCTGCTTATAGACACATTGCCGATAAACTAGGAACACATTATTTACAAAAAGTATTAAACGAACAACTGACAAACCATATCAGAAACACCTTACCAGCCTTAAGAGACAAACTGCAGAAACAAATGATTATATTGGAAAAGGAATTGGGTGATTTTAAAAAATTTAGTCCAGATGATCCGAGTTTAAAAGCTAAAGCCATGTTACAGTAAGTAGGTATTTAGATCGAAGAAATAACATTAACATTATTTTTTAATAGTAATAACGGTTTCCATAAAATTATGATTCGGTAATTTTGATGTATTCTGGGATCATCATCAAACGTTTAAATCTTATAGATTGTGGCTAACGCTAATGCGCTTTTAGATCCATTTATTAGGGTGGATTACTCCCTTTTCACTCCTTATTGTTACAATTTCTTGTGTGTTCTGGCTTCAGAAGTTATTTTCTCCATGACTAAATAATAATGCACAAATTATTTTTCCATTATTTTTTCAGTGAAAAATAAGAAGAATTCACTCTCATTAGCCAATCATATTCTATTATTATCAGAATTCGCGCTAAAATGAATTAAAATGAATAAATCAAATCGTCTCCTTAAAACGTCAAATACCTAAGAACGCAAATCGTTTCTGACAGTGTGTCGTTTGGAATGTCAAAATGATTATAAAATCATAATTTTACGTATTATATAGTGAAAAAATGGAACAGTAGCGATAGTGAATATGTACGCCTCCCGGAATTAATTTCAATTATAAATGTAAGGGTTCCGATTAAAAATATGAGTTACGTATATATATTTACTCTTTACATTTTTATAAATATTATCTATAGCCTAGTGGTGGTTGACTATGACGCGGACGATCGAGGTTCGATCCTCACTGGAAGTTTTTTCTTTTTAGTCGTGGAGAAAGTATAGTCTTTTACTTTTGTAGAATGGCTATTCTTCACTTGGATGATTCCAAAACTCACTCGCTGCGCTCCCTCGTTTTGGAAACTTCATCCGCGTGTATAATAGCCATCATTCTGTACTCGTTGAAGAATATACTATTCTTTCATTCTGCTCTATTTCTGCAATTTTCTCTCCACTCTTTGATACCCAACCTTTTTGTATCATCTTCTATCTGATTCCTCCAATTTTCTCTTTGTCTTCCCCTTCTTCTCGGTCATAGAGGAGTCCATTGTGTTATTCTTCTTATCATTTCTCCAGGATTTCGTCTCAATATGTCCTTAGGCGTTGTTATATAATTCACGATTGTCTCATTGCTTAACTCACTTTCTATTTCTTTGTTAGTTTTGAGTATCATTTCCTCATTCCTTGTTATGTTCGGCCCCAGTATCGTTCCAAGAATCCTTCTTTCTATGATTTTTAAGTCTTCTGCTTCTTTTTTGTTTATTACCGTTGTTTCTAAGCCATATTTTTATTTATGGCTTTACTTTTCAGAAGTTTTCTATTTTTGCAGTAAGCTTGGTTTCCACTGAGTATTCTTTCTTGCACCCGCTCTTTTCCTGTTTGTCCCATCGTCACTCCTAAGTAGTTGAATGTTGTTACATTTTTAAATGAATGCCATTGGGTTTTTAAGTTTCCTTCGGTATTTTCGGTTTTTTTACCTATCATCGTATATTTTGTTTTGTCCACGTTGATTTCCATTCCAAGTTGTTTTGCGTCTTCTCCTATCTTATCAATTATTGCTTTTATAAGTTCTTGTCTTGAATTTGTTACTATGTTTAAATCGTCTGCCATGATTTGAATATGGTCTGTTGTGATGTTTTTGCTTTCTAGTTTAGTTGTTCTTAGGATACTCTCCAATGCCAAATTGAATAAAGTTAGGGTGATCGAGTCTCCTTGTTTGACCCCCTTATTTACGAGAAATTCCTTTGATGTGACTCCTTGGAATCACACTTTTGCTTTGTTGTTAGCCATTATCATTTTCAACAGCTCTATTAGTTTTTTCATCAATATTTAGTCTTTCTAACCGTTTCATCAATTCTTTTCTGTCAAAAGTGTCAAAGGCACTTTTAAAATCAATGAAAATTGTATGAACTTCCCTGTTGTGTTTCCATGCTTTTTCAAATATTTGTTCTAGCGTATGTATGGCATTTATAGTTGATCTACTAGACCTGAATCCATTTTGATAGTCTCCAATACATTTTCTGCTTCTGCTTTCAATCTTTTGTGGATAAGATTAGCTAGGATTTTATATGCGGAGTCCAATAATGTTATTGCTCGGTAATTTTTACATTGTTTTTTATCCCCTTTTTTATGAATAGGTGTGATTATTCCCGTATTCCATTCCTGTGGCATTTTATTTTGAATCCATATTTCTTTTATTAGGAGATAAAAGTGTTATAATTTATTTATGACCACCATATTTCAACAGTTCCGCCTCTAATTCATCTTCCCCAGAAGATTTGTAATTTTTTAGTTTTCTTATTACTTCTGGGATATTCTGGCATAATAATGGTGAAACAATTCTTTATTTTAGACCAAAAGATTTAGGATTCTGGGAAAGCCTATTACCCATTTTGAAGCTCGATCTGCAAACTGTTCAGGCTCTAAGTAGACCTGATAGGATACAGTGACCATTGAGTAATCCTGTCACTCTCCTTATCTAGCCCCTGCTGAAGTTTAATATTTCGTTAGTTTGTGTCTTCTAGGGTTTTTTGATCAAGAGTTTGCTGTTTTGGCTCGTGTCTCCAGTACTAGTGAAGTATTGAAACTTTTTTTTCGGTTGTGGTAGGAACTATATAGAGTTCATATAATACCCTTCTTGGTGTTCATTATCGATTGTTAATGTCCTTCTAACAAATTACGTTGGAAGAAGTGGAAAAAGGCAGGTCTGTAATTAATCCTAATCAAAATATCACAATCATAAACCGTTTAAATGTATTACAAACGTTAACCCGAATCTTTCACTTCAAAAATTTGATTAGTTGAGGTTTAGATTACGCGCAAGCGCGACCTATCATTCGGGAGAAATTAGGTCTGCTCCAACCGCTATCATAAACTGTCAGAAACGATCAGAGAATAGTCGACCATTGCAATCAGCGATAAGAATTACGCGAAAGTAATGTGGTTGTTTGTTTTGACCAGTTATTCTCCGATCGTTTCTGACAGTTTCTGATTGCGGTTGGAACAGACCTATTACATCATTCAAAATAGTATGCAGACGTACCTTTCGTAGTGGCAATGTGCCTTACGTCTTTTTCTAATGTCCCACTGACAGTTCTCGTCAAATTTGTGATTATTATGCATTTTGTAAATAGGTGACTTAAGAGTAAACAGCTTTCGAATAATTTTTAAAAATCCACATATGAGATGAATTATCAAGAATACTTGGCTGAAAGCATAAGGTATATCAATATAATCTAGACCAGGGTCGGTAACCTTTTAACAAAGAGGTGTCCATGTGCAATTTTCAATAATGCCATAGTGCCGACATGAAAATCTATATAATTTTTATACGAATAATTATTGTATGAAATTGTTTAAAGTAATAAGGAAGGTAACCAATCAAATAATAGCTATTTACCTAACAAGTGGGGAAAATGAATTTTTCCGCACGAGTCTGCCGTTCACCGAACGACGCGTAGCGGAGTTCGGTGAAGCAGCCGCAAGTTTTGGGTACAATAGTTTTTCTACGAGCGTGAGGAAAGTCAACAGAGCTAATCAAAAGTTGAGATATTTTTATCTGATTATAAGTGCTTATAGTTTATTTAGAAACATATTTTATTAGATTATTGATAAAGTAAACATAAAGTAAAATATTATTAACAATAATAGTTACATGTCAAAATCTAATACCTAATTATTTATATTATAATTTATTATAAAAGTACAATTATTTGCATTACTTAAATTTATAGCAGATGCTAGTTGCTTGTTGAATGGCTGTAAATTTTTATTTTCCACACTAAAATGTGTGTGGAAAATTCAATTTTCCGCCCGCTCTTAGAAAAAAAATTATCAAAAATTATCAAATTTTTGCTAAAAATTTGGAACGTTTTCAGTGCTGTAATTACATTGCAATGTTGCCAGTGGTTTCGACATAATCAGTGTTCTACTAATACTAGTAACGAGCTACATATTTTAGAAAGATATTGTGAATTAATTCGATTGTAAAATATGTTTAAATGTTAAAATATTTTCAACGGTTATAAAAAAATGTTTTAGAATGATCCAACAATTTGCCTTATGTTTCGAAAAGGTGCTAGAAGGTTCAAGATCAGACGATGTGAATACGTCTGAACTTTCAGGTGGTGCTAAAATTAATTGTATATTTCACGAGAGATTTCCCTTTGAAGTAGTCAAAATGGAGTTCGACGAAAGCGAATTAAGACGAGAAATCGCAATTGCCATTGCTAATATACATGGAATTAGGGTAAATTTCAAATATATGCTATTGTTAAACATTTATACCTACCAAGTTTTTTTTTAGATCGGACTTTTTACACCCGATTTAGCTTTTGATGCCATAGTGAAAAAACAAATTGCAAGACTGAAAGAACCATGCTTGAAATGCGTGGATCTTGTGATAACCGAACTTTTAAACGTTATTAACACGTGTACAGATCAGGTAATATTGTAAACATAGCCTTAGTGCAAGTGGAAATATGTAGTATTCGTAGTACCAATATTATGTGTGGATTGGCTTAAGAAATTTTATATTTGCAGATGTCCAGATTCCCGAGACTAAAAGAGATAGTAGAAAGAATAATAACAAATTATCTAAGAAAAAGAGAACAGTTTTGTAAAGATCAACTTTCTGTTTATATCGATTGTCAGCTTTCCTACATGAATACAAACCATGAAGACTTCATCGGATTTGCAAAGTATGTTATGCATATGTTACCGTTAAAGTATGAAATCCGATATTTTATACAATACCTAGTTATTCCATGAAATAACTGATCGTGTCCGTTAAAGTGCAAAACTATTTTGTATTTCATGGTTTAACTAGTTATTTCATAGAATAACGATCTGCAGCTCGTTAAAGTGTAAAATAATCTAAATAATACATTTCGCAAGACAAATACATTTACCCTCCACCCCTACTACATTTATGAAGTATTCCAGGCGGAGAGAACTTGATGTTCGTGTAAAATCCAGTGAGTCAACAAAAAATGTTTTTTTTTCAGAAATAACGTTTGTGTCATTTTAGTAATCCTTGTTGTAACAAATGATTTCATGGTACGTTTACATAAATACCATTTATTTTACCCTTTAACTGTCTCCCATATGTTAATTTATAGAATACCTTCTTATTTCATAGAATAACTATAGTTAAAGTGTCAAATTGATAACATATTACACACTTTAACGGACACGATCAATTATTTCATGGAATAACTAGTTATTGTATGAAATAACTGCATTATATACTTTAACGCAAACATATATACAATTTTAAATATTAATTTCCATTAAATTTTCTTATTTTGGGCGTACAGAACTTGGTGGAGGGTGGGTTTTTCGAAACTCGGCAATTACTTGAGTCGTTGTTGTATCTGTTCTTGTATCGCTGCTAAAATTAATCCATTTAAAGTCTCCCGAACTACAATCTGTATTTGCTGTGTTCAGTACTGGTTGTACTTTAAATCAAGTTATAATATTTTTAGTGCTGAAAATCAAGCAAAAAAATCAGTTCCAGTTCACAACGATCATTTAGGCAATCAAGTAATTAGAAAAGGATATATGACGTTACACAATCTTAGTATTATCAAAGGAAGAAGTTTTTGGTATGTTCTATCATCGGATAACTTAGCATGGTACAAAGATGAGACTGAAAAAGAAATTCAATACATTTTACCACTCCACAAACTGAAATTAAGAGATGTGGGTTCTGGATTTATCAATAAGAAGCCAACATTTGCTATATTTTACCCCAATGGTGCTAATGTTTATAAGGTAATGTTGTTATAAAGTTTTTTATGCCCGTTTACACCATTTGGAATTCCAGCAAGACTTTCGTAAGTGCAAAATTTCAAGTGCAGTTGCGTAAATGGCAACACTAAGAAAATCTAGTAAATTATTAGTCACAAAGACTTAGTACCGCGGAAAATGATGCGCTCTTGAAGTTTCCTACAGAAATGCCCTCGATTGTCAAATTAAAGAAATAAAATACGTCAGAGATAACAACAAAAGTTGCAGAAACGCGGCAACAGCGTGCAGTTTTGCCAACATAAGAAATTTTATTAATTTTAAACTGAGACTAGGTAACTTCATTTTAAGACGGCGCAATCGAGAATTAGTATGAAATCCGTCATTTCATAGAATACCTAGTTATTCCATGAAATAACTGATCGTGTGTCCGTTAAAGTGTATAACTCTCTTGTATTTCATGGTTTAACTAGTCATTAATCTTAAGCTGAGGCTGCCGTTTTAAGTTTACTTTTTTTAAAGACGGGAATTAGTGAGTCAGCAGCAAAAAAGAAGTGTTACATTTATCTTGAAAATATAATCTTGATCTGTAATAAAATCTATATCACGTTTTGACTATTAAATTAATGCATTTTAGGACTATAAACAATTAGAGCTTAGCTGTAGTTCTATAGATGATATGGATTCGTGGAAAGCGTCATTTTTAAGAGCAGGTGTTTATCCGGAAAAACCAGCAAACGGTGAAGATGAAGAGGATAGCGTAAGATATTTTTCATAAATTATTTGAATAAAATGTTTTTTTTATACTTTTTCTCACGAAAACAGTAGTAGAACGCAGGGTAAAATTAGTGAATTTCCATATATAAAAGTGTCTTACTTCCGATTTTGGAAATGAGGTTATGTTATAGTTGAAAATATACGCTCATAGTAAAAAACCATACATTCTATAATAGATTTCGTTTCGCGTAAGAAGAACCCACTTGAAGTTGCACTCAAATTCGTGAACTTGTCAAAACTAGCGCCATACTGTGAAATTGGCATTCGATTTCAAGATCAGTAGCGTAACGTTATCAAATTTTGTAAGTTAAACGTATTTATTATATGTATAGTTTAAATAAAACATATTTGGGAATTCTTTGAAGCTTCTCAAGATATTAAAATATTCAAAAATAAAAAATACTAGATATTAGCTTCAAACACAACCTCAAATGTCAATAATAAAGTAGCTTTCGGCACGAAAGATCGTTTGTAATGGCAATGACATGAAACGGTGGTTACCAGGCGACATAGATAAACAAGACCGAATTTGATTTCTGCGCAAGACAGTTGGCAAACTTCACGTGTCTTCTTCTTATGTGAAACTGTCATTTCAACGTATTTCGTTAGTTGTTCAATTCGTTTAATGATTGTTTATTTATTGCTTATTAGGGGCTGATTAACACACAACCAAACTTGGATTATCGAGCAATCAACAACTTTCTTAACAGTTTGCAAAATTTCCAATTATTTTTCGATAATTTTTACTTCATTTTTTTCAAATATCTTTTCTTACAATACCATTTTTTTATCTCTAGATAATCATCGATAACGATGTCGATCCTCAACTTAAAAGACAAGTAGAAGTAATTAGGAATTTAGTAGAAAGTTATATGTCAATAGTTAGCAAGGCTACCAAAGATTTAGTACCAAAGATAATTACACATATGATCATTAAAAATACCAAAATGTTCATATTCGAAGAACTGTTAGTTAGTATTTATGCTCATGAAGATCAGGTAAGTTAAAAATAATTCTATGTAGGTCAATCCTGGACCTAGTTAATCTTGGACCATTATTGCTACCATTTCCGAATGAGTGGAAATAATGCTCTACCAAAAACATTATTTCTTTTGTTGTTAGGACCTTTTTTTAAATCAACTGAAACTGCAGCCTATTATTAATATGTCAAATAATAAGAATTTGTTCAATTGTAACATAAATTTTTTTATAAGCAACTCCACAGTACCCTCTACGCAAGGTTAGAATTGTGGTGAGTGGGTCAAAAGAGGAGCGGGTAAACATACAACACGGCTCCTTCAACTGCGCATGACTCAAAACTGCCAAATTTAGTAGTAACATAACAATATTGAAATAAATTTGTAAATATCAGAAATATAAAACTAAAAAAAACAAGAAAACCTAGGCCCAAACCCGGTTGATCAAAGTGTAACTATGTATAGAAATATCAGAAAATAAGAAATAAAAAACTTTAAAAAAAATCCCAGCACCTAACCGGGTTTCGAACCTACGACCCCCGAGTTGTAAGCTCAATACCCTACCAACTGCGCTAATCATCGAATAGAAGGTTAAAATCTGCTTGGACGCATGCGCTCCTCAACTACTAAATTTGACGTGGTGGGTGGAGCCGTGTTGTATGTTTACCCGCTCCTGGCCCTCCACTTCGACTGGCAACATTACCCTCTATTTCGGAACTGTTTATTTTGGAAGATACCTAGGTAGATACCTATATTGATTTGACTGTTTTCCTGTATCTCCGAAGTCTATGGTTCTATAATTATGAAATTGGAAGTTACATTCCTCCTCTTTTTTTAGGTTAACTTATTAGAAGAATCTCCGGTGGAAGTTAAAAAAAGAGAAGAAAAAATGGCAATGTTTCAAGCTTGTAAATCCGCTCTAGATATAATTGGCGATTGTACGATGAAGTGTACTAGTAGTACGTCTAATATAGAAGAAGAACGTCAATATTCTGTATCAACAATTCCAAATACGCAATCAGTAGCCGTCAAAAAAAGTAATACTGAATTTATTTTGATGTTACAACCTAACAAATAACAATAAGCAAAGTTTGCCCAAAATCATATGCCGATCAAAAAAGTCAGCAATTGATT
>CAJUYG010000965.1:4572-23547 GCA_910591675.1 Galerucella calmariensis | reverse complement strand
AGACATATCAATATTTTATTTTGCAGATACATAGAATGCAACGAAGGAGTTCCAGAAGAAAAGGTATGTCCGGACGGACTTCTATTTAATGCTGCTGCTGGTGTTTTCGCTTTTCCATGTCAATATCCCATTGACGTAGATTGTTCAGGAAGGGAACAAACTCGTAAGTTTATTTGTTCTAACTTTCTACAGTCAACCAGTCATTCTTAAGTTCATGGTTAATACAAATGCAATGATTATATAGAGTGTTCCAAGATAATGTAAGCAACTTTCAGAATTGACATATCGAAATGTTGATATTAAAAACATTTAGTTGACTCCAAAAATTCATCAACACCTTCCACAGAGCTAGAAGTACATGATTGTGGTAAGAAACAAGAGCTAGATTCCCTTGAAGAATTAGAAATTAGAAGACAATTAAGAGAGGAACAATATGAAGAGTTGCAGAGATCCCAAACAATCTTCTAATCAACTAAATTATTTCCTTTTATCAAAAAAAAAAACTTATATTGTCATAATGATAAAAAAAAACTGCAAGCGCAAGTCACAGCTTGAAGCGTGGAATAACGAATCTATTTCACGCGATCTCTTTCAAACACCCGTGATGCACTGCACACTTCTCCCCCTTGACAATCTAAAACTTAGACTTGATTTAAACAGGATAATTCGCATTAGTAGCAGTAACTTTAGCAATATCTGACTCCTTTTAGATCCTGCTCAAGCAACAGACGAATGTCCCCATCAATTTGGGTATTATAGAATGGGAGACGACGCCAATTGTGGGAAATTTAAGAATTGTGTCGATGGAAAAGCGTACGTTTTCGATTGTCCTGAAGGATTGGCATTTAATGGTGAAACATACAGATGTGATTGGCCTGACCAGGTATCAACGTGTAATGTTGAAGGTACCTTTTTATTTTCTACAACAATCAATAAACTTCATTTAGTAAATCAATGGAGATTAAAATTTATTTATTCTAATTTTCAGCATATCTGGGTTTCAGCTGTCCTCCAGACACCAGATCATTAGGATTAGGTTTGGGACAAGAAGAATACAGATTTTTCAAGTCACCTCACGATTGCCAACACTACTACCTTTGTTTGGAAGGAAAGCCCAGGATATACAACTGTGGAGAAGGTCAAGCATTCAATGAGATAACCAATAGTTGTGATGGAGCTGAAAATGTTACTGGCTGTGCAATACCCACCAACAATTACGACAGACAATATGATGCTAGAAGAAAACCTGAATATAATATAGATTTTAGAACTTCTGGATGATAAAATGTTTTATATTGTACATATTGTAATAAAAGAAATAAAACATAAGGCTTAACTTATTTATTTCAAGGACTAAAATGTGAAAACAAAGCATAACAATTTATACTTTTCAGTTCAGCCTATAAATATGAATTTCAATAGTTGACTTAGTGTTTTCGACAAGTCCAGATTGAACTAAAATGACTGTAAGTCAATAATTTCACATTATTCTCACTCTTATAAAATGATTCATCCAAAAATTGTGGTTGTGGACCCAGAGTAAGAACACAAAACATATAAAACACTTCGATTAGATAGTTGACATGGATAGGCACAACTGGAAGTATTCTATAGCAAGAAATTTATAAATTAACTCATTTGGAGATGTATAATGGATATGTTTGTTATTTTGAATAATTTTTTTTGACCAATTTAACTAGAATAATAATGGTTAGTACTTGCCAATTGCGAACATAGTGCTTATTATTTCAAATTATATGTTTTATCTTCTTTAAATTTATCATTTATGAAAATTCTTTCAGTGATATGATTGTAAGACAATTAATTTATGGAAAACAATAACAGATTCATCTGAAGACTATTTGTTAAATTCATGACATAAATATAACCTGTACTTAACAAATAAAGATAAAGTATCAGAAATGACTTCAACTAGACCTTCTTTAATAGATATTTTAATGCATATAATATCTAAGTAGGAAATAAATCCAAGTTAATTATTAACTCTTGGTATTGTCTATTTATGAAGTACCTTTTACAACAAAAAAATCTTTATATAGCAAGATAAGATTTGAGCACAAAACTACTCAAAAATTTACATACATAAATAGATATCTAATTTAATTTAAAACATTAGGCTATATTTACTGTATTTTTATAACATTACCAATATTCATTTGATATAAAGCAAAATAAAGCAGTTACTAAAGATAAAATACAAACAATAGTATATAAACATTAGGAAACAAAACTATATTTAAATAGGAAGTTTCTGGCTATAGATAAACAGATAAATTCCAAATACCAAGTACTTTTCAACATGCAGCTTGGTAGTTTAAAAAAGTAGCCTACTTATTACCTTTTAAGGGCCCCTTGAATAAGATATTTAAACCAACCGCCAAAATGACATCGCATCACCTGTCGACAACCGGAGCACCCAAGGAAAGGGGCCAGCCACGCGCAGCTCTCATACGTCCGCTGCTACTCGGCCTCAGTTGTGTTCAGAGGGCCAGAGAGGCGCCCCACGGTTGCCAAGAACTCCAACAAACAACTGACTAAGTGTTTCTATGCCATTTAATTAAGATTAAAGCGTTTGAACTGTATTTGTGTATGTTATCTCTGGTTTGAGGTGTGTATCGTTATTTGGGGGCAACATTAGTTGTTTTATCCATTATAAATTTAGAAAAATATGGAATCCTGGAGAAGTTACGCAACAATTTGTAGATTATGCCTGCAAAAAGATGGCTTTATGTTGGGTATTTTTAACCATATCCAAGGAAAGGATAAGAGTATTTACAAGAAGATTATAGATTGCACAGCACTACAGGTAATTGTTGACATTTGACTTGACACCATTTTATGCTTGACACTTTCAATATTTTTTCGAAACTTCTAAAGTAATTCTATGCCCTTAACAAATTGATAATAATAATTTATTTTTTTATTGATCAACTATAAATTATAATTTACTAATTTAGGTTATTTTAAAAATGTACCCATTTCTTTCTTTAATATTCTAAACGACAAGGAAAGCACTAAAATGCACGTGTATTGTCATGTGTATTGTGAACCGTGAACCAGCCTGAACCAGCCTTGAATTATTTCAAATAAAAACCAACCAAAACTGTATTATCGACATTTTGACAGATATATTTTTATACACTGTTGTCAGATAGACTGATATACCTTACCATATAAATTGAAATAATGAAAAATACATAACAGCGATAATAAATTCTCATAAATTACCCAATTATATGAAATTAGACTTGACTTTAGATGTAAATAAATTACTCAATTGAAGAAAAAGTTGAATGATTAACATAAAAGTAAGGTAGTTGGCAACAATCTTATATGGATCGTTCGCCATTGGTTGGTTTAACTGAAATTTTAATTTGAAATATATTTAATGACTACTATGTCAAAGGATTTGTTTGTGTTAAAATCAACTATAGTGAGAGCATTAAATAATGATATACAAACTTATAATGTAGTACAAAATCCAAAATAGGTATAACAGATTCATAGCAAATGAATTAAATTATTACATTACTGTTTAAATAAATATTGTTTTTGGCGGCAAAGAAAACTAGCGATTTCACAAACCCTTTGAGCACATACAGCTGTAGCAGGAATGGTGTTTTGGAAGAATTTACACACCCCTGATATTTAATTTGCTACCTGACAGGAGCCAATTTATAAACACTCTTATTTCAATACAATGTTTAATTTGAATTCAACAGGTTTCACAATGTCCAAGTTGGTTTTAGATTGCTCATGGAGATGGCTTGCCTAATGTGATTTGCCACAGATGTTTGTATAAAATAGAGTTTTGTCTTGAGTTCCGACAATTATGTTTTATGTCGGACGCCACGCTTCGTCAAATAAGTTCGGCAGCAAAAGAAAATGGAACAGACAGTGTCAACGGAAATTCATCTCAATTTTCTGTTTACGAACAATTGGGTGTAATAGGTATGTAATTTTCAAATATGTTCATAATAAAGTTATAGTATTGAAACTAATAAAACATATATACTTACAATATGTACCTACAAGGTAGTTTGTTCAAAATCAATATTGCAGAAGCTAAAACATGTAATTATTACCCTTACCGACAATAGACTAATGCTCAGTCAATTTCATGCCCTTCACTTCCATCCCCTGAATATTAAATTTTTTCAATGCTAAGAGCCACGATCCATAATCACCCAATCCTCGTAAGTGGGATAATGATATATGATAATAATACTCGTAAATAATAGTTCTCCATAAGATTATATCCTTTATTGCTTTTCATATAGAGTCCTCCTATATTAAGGCTTCACTTCATATTATCAATGACCCCAAGTAATGAATATTTTAACGATCGTGGTATAGGCAACCAAACATACAATAAAATTTCAAATCAAGGTGTAAAACCATAGACTTGCTTTGAAATTTTATAGTATGTTTGGTTGCCTATAGAATAATCGTCAAAACATTATTTACTATGTGTAAAACTGATTATTCCACAAAATTTATTCAGTGGAAGGAAAAGTTTTGTAACTAACAGGAATATTAACAATCTACCTTGGCTAATTTTTTTATTAGTAATCTATGGTTAATGTTAGGTTAGGTTATGTTATATCAATGCTCCATAATATATGCAACTTCTTTCACATTTAAACAGATTTGCGTCTCTTATTGTTTTCAAGATTTCAATACTGAGACCTTTTGTAATGGTCATGCTGCATTTATTTAATTATTTTTTTAGAAAACGGCGAAAACGTTGTTATGGTAGTGGACCCAAATTCTTACGACTATGAATCAGATTACGAATCAGAAAAAGAAATTGTAATAAGCGACCAAGAAAATGGAGAATCTAACGACGTTGAACCAGAAGCGGAACAAGAATCGGAAGGAAGAGGAGTTACTATGTGCAAATATTGCGACCATGCCTTTACAGATAGTGCTGAATGCCATAACCACGAAGCTAATGCACATAATAGTGAAACACCCTATACTTGCGGTAGTTGTTTCATGAGTTTCGCTGATAGAGTCGTATATTCTGCCCATCTAAAAAGCGTCCATAAAAATGATAAACCCTATAACTGTCCGCAATGTAATAGAACTTTTGCCAGGTAAATAATTTTATCATTTCCTAAGTTTTCGGTACAACATCCTGGGAGACTATATATAGTATAGTATAGTATATAGACTCTGTTTATTGAAGGTTTCTGTTTTTCAGACGATCAGATCTACGTAAACATACAATAGTCCACACTGGTGTAAAACCGTTCACATGCACGATATGCTTCAAATCATTTTCAAGAAATACAAATCTATCGAAACACATGAGAATCCATTCGGGTACTAAACCATTTGTGTGTCCCAAATGTCCTAAGACGTTCACTTCGAAAGGGGATTTGTCACGCCATGCATTGATACACAACGGACAGAAACCGTTTATTTGTAATTATTGCCCTTTGAGTTTTGGAAGAAGAGACAAATTACAGAGGCACGAAAAACGACATTTTCCACAACGTATAGAAGATAAATCTCAAGAGCTGCAAATGATGAGGGAAAATCTTTCGATTTTTTCATCTGGTACTGAAAAGAAGGCTGAAGAACAACAAGAAGGTAATTTTTTTAAATTTTCGTAAATTTTAGCCAAACATTGTAATAAGTGGTACCAAATTTTAGTGTTTTTAGTGTTTGAGTTAATTTAATTTTCATTTCAACATTGCTTAGGTATTTTAAAAGCTATATCTGACTGCTTATAATAAAAAATGATTGTTCTTCCTCAGGGCGACTGTCATTTCAACTTGTCAGTTGTTGGACATGCCCTATACTATGAAAAGTGGATGGTACATACATGGTGGTCCTTAAGTAATTGAACATAGAAGTACAATACAATCTTCAAAATATTGCGAATTGAATCAACTGGCCTCAATAAAATGTTAATATTAAGAGATATACAGGGTGTTGAACATGGAATTCTAATTTTCGTTTTTTACAATAACGTCAACACTTTTTGACGTATATGCACAAAAATTTGAGGTTGCGGGTTTTTGGATATAGAAAATCATAATGCTGCACATATTTCTATGTATTTTGTAGAGGGCGCCACATCTCTAAAACCGTTAAGATTTGGAGATACTTACAGATATACCTTTTTTTGTTGCAAAAATGTGGCATTAATTATTTTTTACAAAAGTAGTGCTAATGTAAAAGGCAAAAAAGTTTTGCGTACATTTATGCAGCATACGTGGCCTATGCGGCGCCCTCTACAAAATACATCGAAATAGATACAAAATTATGATTTCTCATATCAAAAACCTCCAACCTCAAATTTTTGTGCATATACGTCAAAAAGCATTAAAGTTATTGTATAAAGCGAAAATTAAAATTTCATGTTCAACACCCTGTATCTCTCTTAATATTAACATTTTATTAAGGCTAGTTGATTTAAATCACAATATTTTGAAGTGAAGATTGTACTGTACTTCAATGTACAATTACTGAAGGACCACCCTGTATACTAAGAAAGTTATTGATACAATCATTTTTAGGCTCATCGGAAAACATGGTAATAAATTTAGATCCATTTAATCACAATGAGTATAATTCTGAAAATACCCCGCAACGAGCTGAAACTTCTGAAAATGAACCGGCTGCCGAAGCTTTACCTGGAGACAATCCAAATGAGTTGAAAGATGATACTGCACCGAATGACAAAGATCCAGTGCTTCAAGATAAACCTTTCAGGTAATGTAATGTTAATATTTTAGGAAATTTTAAGTTTTCCTATATATGATATAAAAATGTTTATAAAACTTTACGTAGAAGCTTGAAAGTAACAAAATATCATTCTTTCTGTTCACCTTTTATATAAAATATTTTTATTATTTATTTTAGATGTTCCCAATGTACAAAACGTTTTTCGAAAGCTGAAAATTTACTATCCCATCAAGCTATTCATTCTGAAGATAGACCTTTTGGATGTCACATTTGTAATAAATCATTCATTCGAAAGAGGGAATTGGACAGGCATATTGCTACACATTCAGGAATGAAACCGTTTAAATGTCCGAGGTATAAATTTCAACTATCTATTTATAAATGTACTGAAAATTATTTTCATATTTATTACATTCTTTCAACGATTGCAAATATCAGTTTGACTGGGATCACCGATATTAAGTGATGAAATAAAACAACTTAATTTGTAGGAATCTACATTATATTGAACTTAAAGTTGTAACGCGTTTCGCTAACACAATTGGGCGGAGTAGAATTCAATGAGACCTCTGGCGGAAAAAATTGCAACTGTCGCGACGAGTAAAATAATTCGTTTTGCATTGTTTTTGTATTATATGCAAGTCAACGTAATTACCGTAAATTCGTACTTTATTTGTTTAATTTTGTGTCAGTGACAAGTTTAAAACTGTTTTTTTCTATTTAACTCAACTGTCATCACATCTGAGGTGATATTCTTATATAATCAGAGATATTATGAAAGAGGTTATGTTATTCTATTGTTTGTTTTCATTGCAGATCAAAGAGAAAATAAGTCGGTATTAGAGATTTAAAATATCATTCAATACAAACTTATACCTTCCCTGCAACTTTTGTAGATATGACTATATCAAAAATAAAATAAAAACACGAAATCAGACCCAAAAATAATTTGTACTTTTCACAAATATCAACCATACCTATTACTCCAAAAATAAAAATATTAGGAGTCAAAATTTAGTTTAACAACACAAAATACTAAAGCACAATCAAAGAAATAAGAAAAGTTTTACAAAACACACACTGAAAATAACTAAAACAGCAAAATAAAACCACTTGAATATCAAAGGGCTTATACGACAGTTGATTTGTTTTACTCGTTGCTAAGATGACATTGACATTTCAAAGCGCCATCTATCGAATTCTACTTTTCCCAATAGCTTTCGCAAACGAGATTCAGTTTAATATAATGTAGATTTTAACAAATTAAGTTGAATAGATGAGGCTTTTACTTGATAGATCCATAGTAAATTATTAAATCAAACAATTGTATTTTGTTAAATCTACATTATATTTAACCTTAAAGTTGTGACGCGTTTCGCTAACACAGTAGGTTTTTCAAACGAATGGAGGTATAATGAGAAATTTTCAATTTATACAGTGCCTTAATACTAAATTATACGTATATTCAACAATAAAATTATAATCTATTTACAAGGAAATGAAATGAATTTGTCCAAATATGGGATTAACTAAAGTATTTAACCAGTTTACCTGGAAACTCATTCACAACAACACAACTTTAAGGTTAAACATAATATAGATTTAACAAAATAAAATTGTTTGATTTAATAATTTACAAATTAAGTTGTTTCATTTCATCATTTAGTATAGATCTACATCAATAAGTAAAAGCCTCATCTATTCAATCACCGATATTACTTTTTCTTTTCAGATGCAGTAAAAGTTTCGGTCGTAAAGACAAAATGATGAGACATATGCGAATTCATGACGTTAATAAAACGTTTACATGCAAAATATGCAGTAATACGTTTAATAGAAGAGACAGCCTTCATCAACACATGAAGACGCACACAACCAAAGAGACTGTAGAACCGGATAATGGACTGGAATAGTTTTTTTTTCTTTTCGATTATGATAATATTATGTAATTCCCGTTGCCTTTTTATAGTGTTAATATTTTTATCTTATATTATTTTCTAATAAACTGAAAAAAATAGGTTTTAATTTATTTTTCGTCGACCCTGTATCAACATATGATATTAACGTTTTTAAAATTAGACAAAATCATACATTAATGACACCCTATTGATGCAATATTATATAATAGCCAACGGTTTCTCTGTAGGCAGCTCAACGCACATCTTATACATACATTATATCCTTGTTTATTTATATATACGCTACGCTCATAAGCAAGGATTATAATATTTATATTGGCAGTTACCTGTGGTGTAGGCAACCAAACATACATTTTAATGTCATTACTATTTTTGACAGTGCTTACACTTATGAAACGTAGATATTTTTAGTTATTAAATATTGAGAAAAACGAATACCTACAGTCCACGGAAAAGCTTTGTAACTATAAGAGTATTAAAAGGCAATTAACAATCTCGAACATTAACTCGATTGTTAATGGCCTAATTTACGTATGCAACGAGATAAAAGTCATTTTAGACCGAATCAGTATTGGTTAGAATTTTCCTTCTCTCTCCTTTTACCTTTGGAAACAAATAAATATTTTTATCTGGGTAGAAATTTCTAGACATGAAATAAGACTAGGTAACGAAAGTATTATTTAGATATTCTCATAAATAAATCTTAAATAAAACTTAATTATTCTTCTTCACATCTGTTATTTAGTGATTTTTAAGCATAATAACAATTTATATCAGAACTATGGCAAATAATCATTATTTGTTTATCAGACGCAGTTACAATTTGTAAAAAATATATACAGGGTGATCCGTAAGTAATGGTCCAAAGTGAAATGGAAGATTCTTCGCCTAAAAATTTTACAATCTGACGCAACTTCTTTAAATAAATTATCGATGATAAGAAATATGGTTTTAAATGAAACTTGACAATTGTCAATAATTTACTTGCAATTTACACATTTTTTCAAATATATTGTGGAGTCATTTAGAAACAGTTAGTTTCATTTAAAACCATATGATGAGTAGATTCCACGAAGTGAGGGTTTATACAGTTAACTCGATGATAAGAAAGATACAGGGTGGCAAAGTTGAAATGTCAAAAAAAAATTTCTCAGTAAATTGGAAGATTTTGGATATACAAACGTAAAAATTTGAAGATAGGGGTTTTATGGCCTGGGAAATCATAGTATGTTAACGATTTCGATAATTTTCTAGAGGGTGCCACAAAAGCTATGTAATTGGTGCGATTATCGTTAACGGTATCCCTCTATTTATTGGTAAATATTAAAACTGCATCATTTTTACAACAAAATGTATACCTATCATTAGTCTAGGTTTTCGAGATATTCGCATTTGTAAGCCCCCTTCATAATTTTCATTCCATTTATACAAAAATAATAATGTTAGTAGGCGCTGATGTCAGCAAATTTATTATCAGATTTAATGTAGCAAGAACATTGATAAATTACAATAATAATGTCATAGATTTCGAAAGCGTATTGCTTAGTAACAACCCGACTCCGAAGGCGGAGGGCTGTTACATCAAAGCAACATCCATGAGGAAAGTTATGGCAAAATGATTGCAAATTATTAATGTTCTTGCTATATTATAGCTGATAATAAATTTGCTGACATCAGCGCATACTAACATTATTATTTTTGTGCTAATAATAAATGGAATGAAAATTATGAAGGGGGGTTTAAAAACCAGACATACATTTTTGTCGCAAAAATTATGTATAAAATATTATATTATGTATAAAATACATCGAAATGGAAAGCATATTATGATTTCTCAGGCCCTAAAACCCCCTTCTTCAAATTTTTACGTTTGCATATCCAAAATCATCCAATTTACTGAGAAAAAACATTTTTACATTTCAACTTTGCCACCCTGTATCTTTCTTATCATCGATATTTAATTGAAATAAAATGCGTCAGATTGTAAAATTTTTAGGCGAAGAATCTTCCATTTCACTTTGGACCATTACATACGGACCACCCTGTTTATACACTCAAGAAAAAACGTCAAAATTTTAAAAAAGCGCTTGAGTTTTTAATCATTTAAATGTCTACCAGTTTCACTCGTGGCAAAATTTTTGTACATCGCCAGACAATGTTATCATTACCACACCAGAAAAAAATTTAAAAATAACACTCACATTTTGATCTTCATGATGTTATCTCCATCCCAATATACCATTTGGACTGCACCAGAGACTGTACCATGTTTCACTAACCCACACCGAAATATCGAACCATTTCCATTTACCGACCGGCGATTGCCACCACATTTACCACAGACCTTACTAGCATACATCACTTTACTTTCCTTAAGATACTAACTCTATGTTATAACAACCTCAAGACAGTACCTGTGTACAGCCTTGTTTTTCTAGTACAAGAAAATCTTACCAAGATTACCCACACACTTTTTAATTAATACAATATTTTATCGGATGGTTTTTATTATAAGAATAAAATTCAACAAATTATAATTGGGAGAAATGTCAGAATTAAAAATATTTTAATGTTTTGAGCCGATATAAAGAAGAACTTTTAGTTGACTTGTCTTAAAAATAGCTGCCATTGGTTTCAGTAATTAATACAAAAATTACTTGATAAAAATTTAATATTTATAAACAATCCCATTTAGACCAAAGTACCAAAAAGTATCCTGGGCAAGTCAAAACATAAAATGTTACACTTGCCTTGGACAAGTACCTAAAAGTCAGATTTAAGATATAAAAATAAGTTGTAAGATTTTAAAAAACTACAAGTCTTTATCGTACCTAAGGAAAGCTCTGTGACCACACTTTTTATTTCATCATACATACATCAATTTGAGAATTTGTTTAACCAGAAATAAATTCGTCAATTGAAGAAAATGAAATTTGTGATGTAACAGTATACACCATTATCTGTTCAAATTTTCTTTTTTAATACTAAATAAGATATGAAACCAGATATATTATATTGTTCTATATGTTTTTTCTGCTGATATTGTTTAACGATTGACTCACAAAACTTTGATAGCTAAAAAATTTCACCAAGCTGTAAAAGAAGTAACAAAAAAAATTCAACCTAGAAATATCCTTTTTTGAGGTTAGCTGTTTTCAGCATTTCATATATTTATAAAAAATCACCTAAGTTAAAAATGATAAATATAGCAAAGATTTTTCAGGCATACTTTATGAATAACAAAGCTAGAAATTGTATACCTACATAAAATTTATACTAAAACAAAAACTCCTAGCTCAAATAAAAATTTATTTTTTGTAGTTTTTCAGCAGATTACCGATAATTTTTTTAAATAATTTCTTCAATTTCAATTATTATCATCTTTACAAATATTTCTATTTTTGTTATTCAATTCAACAACCACCTACCTTTTGGCATATCGCAATTTTCTACACAAACGATCGTTAAAATCTGTAAAAAAGGAGATAAAAAGAGTATTATTGTTTGATACCATTCGAGTTAGGAATATACCTAAATTCACTCCGACATCTTGTCAATATTAATTTTTGGGGATGAAGATTATTAGTTTTATGAAACTAGTCGATTATACGTTATTTAATGTAGCAGAAATTTGATATTTTTTTGTTTAAATAACTACAACAGATGATTTTACAAAGTAATATTGAAAAGAAACGATCAAATTCATTCATTTTTGATGTTTAAAAACCACCCATGAATGTACGTGTATTAAGTAGGTACGTAAAACAATTTTCAGCTTGATATATTTTAGGTATATATAATAATTTACATTTCATTATTTTCTTGAATAGTAGTCGAAATTATAATAACATTGAAAAGTTTTTAAATCACTAAAATATCTACTTTATTACCTGAAATACGATGTAAATGAACATGTTCACCGTTTAAAATACTAACACAAACTAGATGCATACATAACTTATTGTTGTCAGTATAAATTCCTATAGCGTTTTTTCTTGACAAAAAACGCCGGCTTTGTTTACAGGTTTAAGTACCTACATACTAGATTAATTGGCGCTAGGTTATATGTGGTCTGCGGGTTAGTCACTCCATGTAAGGTATTTAGTTTGAACGTTGAGTGATAATAATTAATATTTAACCGTTTGAATGATTTGAATTTGAACGATTTGAACATGCTCTCGCTATTTAAATATAAGGGGAGTGATAAAAAGTATCTTAGTTTTATACAAAATTTATTACATACCTTTATATTTTGATTTCGGGCTGAAATATATTTCAAAACTTGTCGGTGCAAATAAATGAGGAGGCAAATGAAAAATTAAGCGTATTTCACACTTTTGACAGTTTGCATATTAATTTTTAGGTTATGATACACTCATTTTAATTAATTTAATAATTTTCCAAGTACATAATCTTGGTAAATTTGCAGAACTTCAGAAATTCCTATCGATTCGATCCACACAGATTTAGGAAGAATCTCAAACAAAGGAATCACTAACAATTGAAAATTTTATTGGGAAATTTACGGAGGCCTCCATTGCATACCTATTATAGACTATTTTATTAAAAAATGGACAAACTTGAGAGGCACTTTTCTAAAACATGGTATGTAATAATATATTTTCAGTTAGTTGATTTACAATTATTATACTTACCAAAAATTTAAAAATACTTTAAAGAAACAACGAATCTTTAGTGTCAAAAAATGAACTTGCCTCTACAAACAATAGTTTTCATTACACGAATGTATGTTTGGTTGCCTAAATCACAATAGTTAGTTAATATGAATGATTATGAGTAGGTACATTAATAAACGGTCGACGGAAATAGAAAATAAAACAAATAGAGTATTAATAAGGTCTTTGCACAATCGAGATATTTTAATGTTTGAGATATAAATCATGACATTGAAATATCACTGTTTTCGTGTTTAAAAACATTTTTAAATGTTTTTAACATTAAATTATTAGTTTTGGAGAATATGACAAAAGCAATAGGTATAGGCCGATAAATATGAAAAACAGCTCTGAAATTCGAAAATATCTACTCGAACAGATTTTATTGTCTAGATGGATTCGTTTTTTAAGAAATATATAAAACGTAGGCGTGATGTTGGCCGCTAGTCATATTAAATTGGACATTGTTCATTAGACAGCTCGACTCAGCGTGGGATTTTATCCACTCCTTAAGGGTAAATAAGAAGTTAGCGTTTGCCAGGATAGTTTTTTGGACACCCAGTATAAGCTACGAAGCAATTATGTAAAAGAAACTAAATACGACTTCAATATTTATGTATTTGCAGAACATTTTTTCATATACCTACGGTACAAAATTACTTTATATATAATTTCACCATTACATAGAATCAGTATAAGGCACAATAAATGGTAAATACATCAAGGGGACGATTTTTCTTACTACAAAAAAGTATAAATAAATTACTAAAAATACGCGTTATAAGTACCAACGTTTACAAAAAAAATAGTATACATATAAAATAAAATGAGCAAATCAAATAAAACACACGTGTTCAAAAAATACAGTTCCAGTTCCATCTACTTACAATATATTTATCGTTTTCTTCACGGTGCTTGTAAAAATACATGCATTTTTTGAAACACTCTAGATTTACATTAAAGGCAGATAATTCAAAGGTACAGTAGATTATTATTGAGCAGTTATGTAGTATCTTATATAAAAATATATGACAAGGCTGAAGATGTTATAAACACCCCAAAAGCAAAAGATTATGACATTCGTATCCTTATCAAACTAAATAGTTTAATAATCAAGGTTGAGTATAAGTATATAAATTCCACTTGAAATTATTTGAATCGGACCAATTGTTTAGAAGTTACCAGCGAGGTAATAAAGAAAGAGGAGAGAAGATAACAGTATAAAGAATCATCGACCAAAGTGGATTCTGAATATGGCCGACTTCCGTAAACAAACCAGAGGCGTACATTAAATTATTCAATTAGGAGAAGCAAAAAACTCTCATATGCATCTTTCTAAGGTGGTACTTTTTGTTGTTAGAGAATTGATACCAGATTTTGGTACATTCAAAAATTTATAACACTATTGTACAACTCAATATCAATATAACCTTTCTAATACTGAAAATCACTATTTTTCAACACATTTTAGTATATTAAGGTTATTTATGTTGACACAAGAATTGATGACTAATGTGGCTTATCAATATGGCGACTTCCGTCGAAAGTTGGTCAAATCACTACCACGCTTACCTTCCCTCATTTTTCTTTTACCTCGTTGGAAGTTACAAAGGGTGTAATAATGATCGGTCGGTGGTATTTACTTTCTTTTTGAGATTTGCATGTGCGAATCTGGGGTGGGTGGATAATTTTCAATACAAATAGCAGTTTCACAGAAATATTGTATGAGAAATGGTATTAGGGCCGATCTTTCCGCTACATGTTAAAGTATCCGTTCTGTAAACTGACTTTAGATGCCGCTTGACATGGTGAAATACCAAGTGCAAGATGTTTGACATCATGCAATTCCCTTTCATTGCTGCCAACCCAACCAATAGTAGAAAGAAAAAAGTGTATAATAACCTTCAAAAATAATTGATTGACAAATAAAGTTTATAATTATTTAAAATGAAGATAGCGAAAATGAGAGAAGCTCGAAGAAAAAACACTGAATCACTGTCGATTATCAAATGACTAAACATCAGTCACCACAATCAGTTGAAAGGTAGGTATCATTCGATTGGAAATAGTTAGACGGTTGGTAATACAAAAGAAACTGGATTTCTCCCTAGAATTGCGCCTTGCATGCAATAGAAATGGCACCAAACCGATATAGAAACTCATCAGCTGGGTCTCAATTGCACATGCTTTCGATAAAGACATCTTGCGTCTTGCTTTGCACCATGTCAAGCGGCCTTAACTGTTAGTTGGACTTTTATTTTAATCGGTATATACCAAGAGGTGGTATAAGTGAATTTATAACTAACTTAAAGTTCCGGATAACGGGACTATAACTGTAAGCGATATAATATGCCCTTACACTAGTCTTACATTATAGCCTTTTTAGGAAAATTGCTGGCCTTTTTTGAATAATAAATTTCGGCATTTTTCACTGCAACTTTCAGGCTATAGAAATGGTTCCAATTTTCAGGGTTATTAACGCGCAGCTTTACATATTGTTAGTGATTTTACATTTTGACAACATAATTATTATGTTGGTCGTTCTGTATGCAATAATAATTGATTGCCAGAAGTAAAACTTGTATTTCTGTATTCATTTTCAAAGCGTTTATCTTCTTTTTGTTAGTTTACATTGTTTTTAAATCCCAACCTTAAAATTAATGTAATGATAATAATGTCAAATGTCAATTGTCAAAAAAATCTTGCAACAAATAGGCACAAAGTAAAGTTCATTTACGATATGTTTGCAATAACAAAACATGGCAGATGTTTTACATCGTTGCCAGTTGTAATTTTTTTCCAGTAGTTACCATAAAATTATGTTAATAAGTTATTTATTGTAAAAGATTACATTCAACTCAAAAATAAGAGCAGAGATTATAAAATTTTGATGATTAAATACATAAATTTCAAGATGTCCAGTAAATAACAAATTATAAAATGCGAATTAAATGAAAACCACAAACCAACACAAGAAATTCTGATAAAATTGTCTGGGAACCCCGGACACGGCAGCCCTTTCTATGATTAATTACTCCATTTACATTTTGGATATTTAGATTTTGTTCAGTGGCTGCAATTGTTACTACAAATGTCAAAATTGCAAACTTATCGTAAATGAACTATAAGA
Source organism: Galerucella calmariensis (assembly GCA_910591675.1). NCBI lineage: Eukaryota > Metazoa > Arthropoda > Insecta > Coleoptera > Chrysomelidae > Galerucella > Galerucella calmariensis. Next base: position 7,102 of record CAJUYG010000965.1, on the reverse strand, counting down.
AGACTGGTTTTTAATTTTGCCTACAATTAAGTTGCTACAAAAGGGCTGTAATGTAAGATTATTATTAGAAGTGAATTTAACTTTATATTATTTTATCACAATAGATGGGAAACTGGTTAAAACGGGTAATATTGGCACTTGGTATATATATACTACTATAAGATTGTATTCAATAGATTATGGATGAGCAGATGATTTCACTTAAATTGAATTGATTATTCTACATTTTTGATTGTTATATTGAAAAACCTGATAGTGATGCTTGAACAATTTCTATAAGTTATTACCCCGGAGCGGCTCATGTATTTTTTAGAAACAATTTAGATTTAATATTGTGTAATCCTGTTTTTATTTTTCAAATATTGAGTTGAGTAGATTATTTTGTTTCGATTAAAAATTGGTTGCGTCCAACTTTATATAAAACGCTCATCCCATTCCAACAATTATTATAGGAAGAATTTGACCGAGAGCAAACTCTATCACTTGAGGAATAGTCAGTAGTGAATAATTTTTAAAATTGCTATTTAAACTGCAAATTCAAACTCAGTTTGTCCAGTGGCTGTTGCTTTCTATAAAAATAAATAATTTAATTCAATATCTGAAATGAAACCGCCCCCGAGTATCACATTTGTGTTTCTACATAAGGAATGACTTACCTCCGGTGGACACATGCTGGATTTACCAAGGTTGGAACACGCGGTGTGCACCGGGGGTTTAGAATAAAAATAATTTTAGCTAAAATGTGCATTTAACTAAATACACTAGCTGAACACTTATTTATCAAAATCTTCACAACATAGACGTAGGTAAACACTCATAAAAGCTAGATTAAATATAGGTATAAAAAGTTTCATTCGTATATATATACAACTAGAAAAATATATATAAAATAAATAATAGTAGGAAAAGTTAAATGCATTGGGAGAAATTATTTTTTTGTCTTATTATTAATACAGTATTAAAAAATCGTGAAAATTAAATTTTTGTTCCTATATCTGCGTCGGGCAGGTAGCTTCATCACGTATCAGATTTAGGCCAAGCAATAGGTACATTTTTATGACGTAGTATCAATTTTAGCATATTTTCCACCCGCAAATAATGCTCATGAAATTTTTATAAACATTTAAAACGAAAAAAGAAAACGTCATTTAGTTTTTTGTTAATAACATGAAAGCTTATTGAGTAGTCGTAATGGTGTCAAAAGGTTAATTGTAGATAATAAAAATACGAATATAAAGCTTTTTTCAACGAAGTGATTGGATAGTTAGGACCGAAGAAAATTCGGAAAAACTTAATTTTTTTTAAACTTCATATTTTCGTCGTTTTTCAAGTTATAGCGTTGAAACTTCGTAGAAAATGAGTCCTTTGTATGCACTTTATGTGGGCGAAGAGCAGTTACCATAGAACAATTACATTTGTTGTTATTTTAATTGCTATTTTAATGCAACAGTTTGGAGGCACAGAGTACACCATCTAACAAGAGAAGAAAGCTTTGTCGGTTCCTTTGAAGTCGGACTTACACGATATTGAGCGGAAATACGTCAAGGCATTGAAACATAAACTACCTGATACACTGAGAAAAGTTACACGAATATTGATTCGAAGTAAAACCATAACTATACTAAGAAAAATAGTAGCGTTGATGAACATCCTCCCCAATAGGGACTATAGAATCTTTTTTTAACTACTGACACCTTTTATTATTCATCTCATGTGTCTAATGAGAAGTAGGTTATTTTGAACCTAACCTTAAAATAAAACACGGTGAACTAAGGGTAATGAACGGAAGTGACGACTTGACATTGACAGATGAACTAATTAATTCACGCATGTGCACAAAAATTTGCGATCACGTAAACTACTTTCTTTCGCCTTTTGATAGATGGTGTACTCTGTAGTCTTTTACTAGATGGCGCTGTCCATTTTCTACTAGGATTTTTGTCAAAAACTCACCGATTCTGTATTGCTTGGTCTAAACGAGTTTGTGGCCTTTTCTATTGTCAAGAGATTAAAAATTAACGATGTTAGTAATTTTATTGCTTTCAAATTTCGAGTGTCCTTTGGCATTACAATCTGATTAAGGCCCGATATCAGAAGTTTAATAAAAATAAAACAATAGCTAATTTATCAAAGTATTCGGTGAAATAACCTAGAAATTGAGTGATAATTAAAATGTTATGGCAAGACATTTATAGATAAAAATAAATAGTGCCTTCCGAACATTTGAAACATAATGTCTAATATCAATTAATACTTGTACACATACTGTAGAAGGAATATTTTATAGAAGAAATGCGTTGTTGCCGCTAGTTCTACTATGCTTAATATTAATTGCAATGCGCTGTATCTAGTATGTAAACGTCAAACAATATAGGTATAGACCATTCCACAACACAAGTTAACTCGCATTTTAAATGGGAACTATTTTAACGCTTTTGAGTGAGTAAGAGTTAATATTAAGAGCTCAAATTTTCATTTCTAAAAAGATTTTGAAAAAATAAGTCTCCAAAAAGCACCCTAGTGTCCCATT
>CAJUYG010000964.1:90698-109187 GCA_910591675.1 Galerucella calmariensis | reverse complement strand
GAAGTTTTTCTCATTTAAAATTTGTGCTGAGTGAGAAGAATGGGATTTACTGTTGACAATTTAGAAAAACAATTAGTTATTGGTTTATTCAAATACGAGTAGTTTGTAATGTATGAAGTTTCATTCGTTCCTATTATTTAGTGTTTTTTTTTTTCAAAGAAATAGGTTTCTGCTTTTTTAGGAAAAAGTAGTTTCTTTATTTATCTTATCTTATGACGAAATGACTTTTATTTTTATGTTTTTTGTGTAAAACTGTGTTATATTGATAAAGATATTCGTTTTATAAATTACTTTTCCTTGCTTTTTTTAAATTTCAAGCATATTTATGAGCTTATTTTCAGAAAATTTTGAGCGTTTTTAAGAGCCTATTTTGAGTTTTTTTATGCTTAAAAATCCATGCTCTAGTCATGACAGTAAAGATAATTTTGCAACACTCTGTATACGTTAAAAGATAACCGACCAGAATTTTGCTGCACTTTGTATATGTTAAAAGAATGTAGACAGTATGGTCAAAAATCTAATTAGAGATGTACTATCTAGATACCCTTTCAAATGGTCACTTGATTTTGCCTCGTATTTTTTTGTTGCACCCTGAATATGTTGAAAGAATGTTTGGTGTTTTTTCACTGATATGTCATAACAGTAGTGAACGTTAATGTCTTTTCAACGATACGTTAGTTGAATAACGATAATTTTGTATCATTCTGTATTATGAGAAAACCGAGTAGCTATGTGTATCGTAATTTAAAAGGATGTCACTTGTCTTTCTAATGATACATCCTGTATATGTTTCGTAGAGTGTCAACATGAGATCCTTTTGACAGCGTTACACCCTGTAGACGGTCTACTATCTAGATGTCCTCTCAAATGGTCACTTGATTTTGCCTCGTAATTTTTGCTGCATCCTGTATATGTTAAGTTTATCATCATAAGGACACAAACCGATTTTTGATTGCTCTACACTATTGTTTTTCCCATTTTTGCGGTAGATTGTTACTTCCTGTTACAATGATAGATAAACTTGTAACGTTCGTAGGAATTTCAGAAAAACAATTATTTGCAAAGTTTAAAAATATTATTGATAAAAAGAAATTATTTTTGTCAATAAAGTTTTGAGATGATTTAAAAGGTCTCCATTAGGACATGGGATATCAAATAGGTTCCAATTAAAGGGTCCGGCTGCAACAAGTTTTTTGGTGAACTCATTATATTTGTAGTATGTGGTGTTTTTGGAAAAGTGTTTCCGTCAATGGAATGCTCCTGTAACATCTGTGGGTAGTCCAGGGAAAATATCTTTTATTTGTCCTCTATTCTGGACAGTTTTCAAGTTCTTGTCAAATTCAATATGATTTTAGGTATAATTCAATTATTTTCCTCAAGTATTTGTAGAGCAGGAAAATCTGCTACATAGTATTTACGGTCATTGACTGCTATGAAATTATCTGAAGAATTTTGAAAAATTTGAATTACGGGACCCACTTCTTCAGGTAAATAATCATCGAGTATTTCTGGTTGCGAGGGAATAAGTTTCGAGTTCAAATCAATTTTCCATAGGGAATTTTCATTAATAATTTATAAATGGTAATTTTCAAATTCACCAGCCAGGGCAATGAACATATACTCCGGCGTCGCATAAATTTTTATCCGGTTCATTTGGTTGATGTCCAACTGTCTTTGTAATCGGTGGCAGCGCTGATGTGGGTTTGAAAGGAACCCTTTTTTGGTCTATAAAGAGCTTCAAGGGTCATTTTATCATCCTCATCCAATTTAGGAGCAATGTTGAATTGATACATTATTGCTGCCTCACACTGTGAGCAATTCCTAGGATATGCCCAATTTCATGAATTGATACCATAAGTAGACAAGTTCGATCGCCTGAAATCCCTCTAAACTTTTCATCACCATCAATATGAAGTACCATTTGACGTGACAACGTGGCATTTGACGTGACAATGTGACATTTGACGTGACAACGTGACGTTTGACGTGACATTTGACGTGACAACGTGACGTTTGACGTGACATTTGACGTGACAACGTGACGTTTGACGTGACAACGTAACGTTTGACGTGATAGCGTGACGTTTAACGTGACAACATGACATTTGACGTGACAACGCGACGTTTGACGTGACAACGTGACGTTTGACGTGATAGCGTGACGTTTGACGTAATAGCGTGACGTTTGACGTGACAACGTGACATTTGACGTGACATCCAACAGTAGTGATATGTAGCAGAAGCAGGTCCATTTAGTTGGAGTTTATTTGACATATCGTGTCCTGAAGAGGGTCTACTGAAGCAAAACAATGCTGTCAAGCATAGACCATAACAAAGTATTATAGACTCTCCCATTGAAAATATTCCATATATGATTAATGCATAATGATCTTGAGCGGGCTTGTTTCCTCCACTTCACACAACGCATTTAATTTCTACAGGGTGGTTATAAAATGGGGGTTCATCAGTGAGTGTTAAATAACTCAGAAGGACATCATCATCAACCATTTTTTATTTAACGTATACTGTATTACCGAAGATTTATTGAAAATATATTTTGAAGTGATTAGTTTTTATTGAAAAAACACCTTGTATATACACTCACAAGGATATTGCAATTTTCTATTTTATAACATAATATTTCACATTTTTTTTTTTTCACTCTGATAAAAGAATGTTTCGTATACTTGATATTAAGGCTTTTCAAACGATACGTCTTTCGTGCATTCTGTATATTCATCAACTTTTACATGAATAAAACAAAGACAGATACTAATATTACGCATGACAAAAACTAGATGGAGAATGTCACCTGATTTTTTCTTTATAGTCTCATGAAACACCCTGTAGAGACGTGATACCCTTTTTAATGATATATATCACTTGTCTTTGTACGATACACCCTGTTGAAAGAATGTTTGGTGTTTTTCAACGATATGTCACTTGTCCTGTACGTTAATGTCTTTTCAACATCAGTTGATTCCCGAAATATAATTTTTCAACACTCTGTATATGTTAAAAGAAGCGAGTAAGGTTAACGATATTCCGCTTGTCATATATACTTTGTTTAAATTTTCAATGTACCTATGCATACTAGGCATCAATTATCCTGATAGATAAGGAGTTCCTAATTTTTGTTCCGTCCGTAATATCGGATAACTTCAGCGTAATACGTCATATTTATTTACAAAAATTCCTATTTGTTTGTCTTGGATGTTAATGTATTTTCAGCGATACGTTAGTTGATTCACTTTGCGAACAATAATTTTGCAGCACTCTGTATATGTTAAAAGAAGCGAGTAAGGTTAACGATATTCCGCTTGTCATATATATACTTAGTCTATTTTACATCAATTTCCTGATATGAACCTGAGCCACATGACCTGGTACTTAGGTCGATCAACTTATAAATTAATTTATGCCATTTTAAGTTTTTAATTTCTTAAAACAATATGATATAAAATTGTTATAAGTATTATCAAAAAAAAACATCCTGTATATTAATCAACTTTTATATTACATGAAGATTGGAATTTTCGTTTTACAATTTTTAAAATAAAATATTGAAAAGCAAGTTATTGCATGCCTCAGACTATATTTACGTTCGAGGACAAGAAAAAGCCGAGTTTCTGCAAAGGAAATGTCACATTTTCGGTATTTTTCCACATATTATTGACGTTTGCAAATTTGATGGTATGCCGTGTGCAACAGGAAACTTTGACCATGATCCAAACCCCTGCCACGCCACTGGAGTATATTCGTGTACCGAAAGAAATGTACAACGCCTCCGCCACTGGTTTTCAAATACTGTATTATCATTATAATTATTTTCTAAATAAATAAATATCTCGAGAGAAAAATTAGTTTTTTTTTAATCTTTAAAACATCCCGTGAGGAGACTCAAACGTCACGTTGCACAGGAGAGAGGTGTCACGTGACGTGTCACGTGACGTTTAACATTCGACGTGTCACGTGACGTGTGTCATTTGACGTGACGTTTGTTCCATCCAAATCGGACCAATAGTAACGAAGTTAGGTGTTAGTGCCTTTATGGTAGCATTATTGCGCATGCTCATACTCTCCATATATAAATTACATCACTTTTCATACATAATGCCGTTTGTTCCATTCAAATCAGACCAATAGTAACGAAGTTAGGTGTTAGTGCCTTTTTGACAGCATTATTGCGCATGCTCATACTCTCCATATATAAATTACATCACTTTTCATACATAATGCTGTTTGTTCCATTCAAATCGGACCAATAGTAACGAAGTTAGGTGTTAGTGCCTTTTTGACAGCATTATTGCGCTACTTTCAACCATCCCCCGGTATATCTATACTCTCGATTACGTCGATTACCTCCGCACCGCCCCCGCGTTCACATTGCAGCAGCTGCCCCCGCGTTCACATTGCAGCAGCAATACCATTCTTCGCTAATAATATGCATGAGAGCTTATGGCAGCATGTGTTGAATGCCTTGCTATAGACGCGAAGGTTGTGGGATCGAATCTCACTGAAGTTTTTTTCAGATTTTTAAATATACAACAGGACTAAAAATGGCTGACGCTTTTACAACAGGACTAAAAATGGCGGCCTGCATTGAAATACTAAAAATGACTACATTCAAATTTGCCGCGCCACTCTCAGCGCCACCAAGCGGAGATTTTTGAAGTAGTGAAGTAGAAACTGTATAGCTCTATCTACTCGTATGCCCCAAGTGCCTCTGATAACAACGGTATACTAATCTGCCGGTTTGCGTGGTTAGGGGTAGGCATATAAAGTAGTCAAAAATCCCCAAAAAAATATACCTCTTCGAGCGCGTCAGATTTTCGGAAGGATTAAGTAGGCCCCAAGGAAGCTCCCTTTAAAAAAACTGACGATTTCGGCGTGACGATAACTTACGAAAATTTTTTGAAAATGCAAAAAAAAAGTTCTTTTGAAATACTCAGATTTTTATAGGGGAGGTTTATCTCGATATCCTGAAAGCATATTTTCTTAATTTGACAAAAATGTTGGTGGGTTCTCTTAATCTGACCGAAAAAGGCCTGTATTACATGTTTATGGCACATTTCTCTTTTTTGCTTCAATTCTTCACTTCGTCTTGCTTACGGTACAATTTATTTTGAGGAAACTGGGAATGAAGTGAATATTTCAAGAATATTGTAATGTTTTTCTTATCCGTCGAAATTTTATTTTCCATGGATGAAATTTCGTTTTTTATATCAGACATTTTGTTTTCCATCGAAGACATCTTTTTTTCTATCGTCGAGGCTATAGAGGCGGACGCTTCGTCGGTGAATTCAAACGTTTCCGGGTCCAATCCATTGCTAATCATAGCATTTTTCAGTCGTTCCACTAACGCTGACTTGGCCCCACTTGTGTCCAATTCGTAATCCTCCAACTCTCTTCGAAGCTCTGAAACTTTTAATTCACAAAGTTTCTTCGCCATCTTCCTGTATATTTATTTTTCAATCCCACTTCTGACACCAATGTAACGTTTATTCTAATTTATATTTACAATTAATTTATATTTACAGATTTATATTCAAATACAGTCCTTATTTAATAATTTATATATCACACTAAACACACACTAACTAATTTATATGAGAGTCACTTTATCGAGGCGCGATTGCTTCCTTTCAGTATCAACACTAACTGACTAACTAACTCCGCTGCGATGCTCGTCGCCTATTTATACTCGCACGTATGTATTTCTAGAAAACTCTCGGACTCGAAGTTCTGGTGGATGCGCTGGCTTTTTCCAGATGTTACGTATTCCAGATCATTCTCGAAAATAAGGCGGAGGAGCCATAGTCGTATCATATGGGAATTTCACTGGGGGCACTAATTGAGCACATTAGTGCAGCAGCTCGCGTATCAATATGCTATAAGGATTGACGAAGTCAACATAGGCATAGGCATAGTAATCAGGTAATATTGTAAGATGTAATGTCACTCAGTCAAATGTTAAATCCAGAATAGGAGAAGTTCCTCATACACCACTAGCAACAAAAACATACGCAAATGCAACACGTTACAGGAAAAAAGGACACGACATGCTACAATATATTTTGAACTAAGCCATACGTCCAATTGTTTATCCTATATATATATAATATCACATACCTTTTTACATTTATAAAATTACTTCAAAAAAGTATTCTGAGGGTTCCATCCAACAGTTAATAGCATCTTGCCGAAGGAAGCTGGAAAATATCTGGTACAGGATGTCCCACTTCGTTTAGAAATGGGAGGCGACAATGACGGTAGTTCTGTTTGCATAATAATTATGGTTATGTAACTTTTTCGTGTGTTTCAACTGCCTGCGTTGCCTAAAAAGAATAATTATTCATTGAAGGTAGTACACTAATTGAGTTCATTAATTTTCCACTTACACTCAGCATGTATCGACTACCACACCAGTAAGTATCTCTCGTCGTCTCCAAGATATATGTCGATTTTTCATACATTTTCCAGTGTATAGCAGCTTTTTGAAATATAGCCGATACTCTATCTAAAACAGAGAAACGCTATTTTTTTCATATACATAAACAAATGGTCATCATTTATTCCGTGAATATAAATTGAGAGATAAGTGTTGTATGGCCCATATGACATAATTATTGATTAATTGATTCAGATCGGCTCCATCAGTCAAAGGCTTCTACACCTCGGCCTTTAGGTTTTTGGAGCTCATGGTAGTACCGTTTATGTGTAGCCATCAACAGGCTCAACAGTCTTTTCACTAGATTCTTCTTGGAGAGATTCTCCTTAGGAAGAATTCTTCTTCTTCCATGACAGATAGGTTCCTTACTAGATGTATATGCCAATTGTATGAATGTGCTCCTTTGGGGGAGGTACAGTGATCGGTGAGTAATCCCATATCTTTCCTCATCTGACCCCTGCTTTTTCCAGGACCCGTAAAAATGTTCACAAACTTGTTTTAAGATTAATTAATAAAATATCAACGGATACTGAAGTATTTTATAAAGTGGTGCTAATTCTGCATTTATAGTTGTATGAACACATTGTTAACGTTCCAGAGTGTAATTTTTTTAAATTTTTATTGCAACTATTATGAAATTGTTAGCTGGGAGGTGTTCATTGCCATTGCCGATTTTTTTCTTTGACCAGCATAATGTCGATCAAAGAAAGTTTCTGCAATTGATTTTGTACAAACTTCATCATGCTTTGCTAGAAATTCAAGACTATCATCTAGGAGGAGGGGAAAGCGTAGTCAAAACAAATACAACTAGCCAGTTGATAATATTTTGGAGAATACCAACTTTATAAATGCATACCTGTTCATTGTTAAAGATTAACATCCTTCGAAGGAAAAATTTCAATAGCTTCAAGGGTTCCATCGTCCGAGAAAATTGAAATTTCTTTTATACGAACAGCAACAGGCCGAAGGAAGCAGGAAACTATCTGGTACGGGCTTTCCAGCATCATCCAGCGATAGGAGGCGTCTATAAATATATTTTTGTTTGCATGTGGTGATGTAATTGTTTCGTATGTTTTCAGTTATAACATCACACTTGCTGCGTGGCCTACGAGAAATAAATAATCAATTTCTGAAGATAGGAAGCCGATTGTGTTTTTAATTAAATTTTAAATTTTAACTTACACCAGACATTTTTCTACTACGATACCCTGTATATATCTATCATCGTCTCCTTGATTTATAATAATTTTCCATGCATTTTTGGAGTTTTTAGCTACTTTCGGAAATATTGTTGTTAACTTTGACTTGCAAACAAAGTTATCACCATCATCTCTGGTATCTAAAACCGAAAGAAAAATTTGTTTTTCTTTTACCCTCTTATTATCAATTTTCGCAGGTGAATTTAAGTTTGGATTTCAATAAAAGTTTACTGTTTGGAATTTATCAATTTTCCCTAAAAACACACATTAATTTGTATGGAAGGTTTCTCAGGAATAATAGAAGCTGAATTTTCTGCCTGAATGTCAGGTGGGAAAAGACACTCATCTGATAAATAATTTTTATCAAAGTAATCAGCAGAAGCAATCGGGATGATCTCAAATAGATCAATGGCAAAGCTATATCCTAGTTCTTTGGGACTTTTCAAATCATTTTCTTTGCCTTCCATCTGAAAAGTGTTTTTGGTGAAATTACATCTAGGATTATAATCATAAAAATCGACAAGTAATCCAGTCAAGGAGGTGAATTGAAGTGAATTGAATTTTGGAACATTTAAATATCTACCGGACGGCGAGTAGCCAGTCCTTTTTTCTTACCAACATGTGATTCTCGTCGGGAGCCTGTAGGATCGATCACCGCTGAAAGGCAAATTTTTACATTTAATGTGCGACGGATAATCTCCGTTGGTGAGGATCAGTATACACTGATATTGGCCAAATATTCCAATTCTTCTCTCCTATAGAGAGAGAAATTAAGAACACACTACTAATATGTAAATTCTTTCTCGAAGCGGAGCATGTGAACAGAAAAGGGATACGCAACGTATGTCCATTGCTCATCGCATAGTTCAATTTAATTGCCACTAGTAAAATGAAGCTTCTTTTCCTGTGAACCATGAACCGATAAGGTTTAAAATTTTAATTTCTTGTGAGAGGTTTACCTCAAATTTTTTTTTCAAGTTCACATTACATTCCTTAACTTGATTTATTAACTTATTAAATTCATTTGGTTTCTTAACTTCATATATTATCTCATTAACTTCAATATAACTTCAATAATTTAAATAAAGTAGAGTTAACTGTATAAACCCTCACTTCGTGGAATCTACTCATCATAACAATTGTCAATAATTTACTTGCAATTTACACATTTTTTCAAATATATTGTGGAGTCATTTAGAAACAGTTAGTTTCATTTAAAACCATATAAATAAAGTAGGATTACCCGCGAACCGGTAAGACTACTCTCTGAACTGATATTATGTAGTTTGGTCTCCGAATTCACCCCTGAGGTGCTCTCCACATTAAGGCGCCGTTGCATTGTGGAGAATTTATCAAGTCCGATAATACAACTTTGGAGATGTGGACCTAAGAAGGGGCAGAGGGTCACCCCTTCGAGGGGGGAAAATAAACCTACCCATTGGAAAAATTGCCAGCTCCTAGATCGGGAAATTCCCTTTCAGCTTTTCATGAGATACTAGGTACCATCTTCAACAAAAATATCAGATAAAAACATACGCAATTGCAACACGTTACAAGAAAAAAGGACACGACATGCTGTAGGTAGGTGTCGTTCTACAACAACTGAAAAATGTATAAAATGTAATATACTCAGTTAAATTTCATACACAATAAGTTGTATTAGGCTTTCTCGATAAATAAAATATTTTATTTTGTCAACTTATTTGTCCGGTGCTGCGTGTTTTTCAACAGCCATTTTTTTCAAGAAAATGTAGTATGGTATTCCAAAAAACTACATATTTCTTTAGTTCATGTTATTACCTTCAATATTTGGTTTATCATCATTTACAAAAAAAAATATGTTCTGGGCAATAATGGGTTAATATTGTTGATAATGATGAATGCTCTGCCAGATATGAGGAGAAAGCTTTGAATTTTCATCTACACTGTGTTATTTATGAGATGCGACATAGGGATTCCTGTACAAAACTGTCAAACACGAGCTAACTTTTCTACCAAAATAGTGTTCATAAAAAATAATAACAGATTTGGGAAACTCGTCGAAAAATAAGGTCAAATGCACTTTTAATTTTCTTAAACTCTTTCTGGTTTAAACAAAAAAATGGATATTTATGTTTAAAAAAGTCGAACTCTATTTCCATAGCACTTTCGAATACGTTCAACCTTGTAAGAGATAACCCAGGGAAGGGTCTCGGGAAAGGACTCTGCTTCCAGCTTATGGAAAATAAAAGACCACTCAAATGCGGATATTTTGATACCAACTTATTCGTCTTGAAAAATAGAACATTTGCGCCAATGTTGTAATTTAGTTAATAAACCCACAAAATCAGTTTATTTGCCAGAAATTTTCGATTCGATTACATAATCTAACCATTCAATAGGACACCACCTGCTGCGGTGAAACAGAATCGGATTTGTGAATATAGTTGTACATACGATGAATACCCGTTTCGTCGAAACAAAATAATAGGATTATATTTTTCAGATGTATAAAGATATGATTGATTATAGATTGCAAATATTTATACATGACAGATCCCCGACAGGTAATAGGAGTATGAAAGAAAAGGGCGTATCCATCTAATTGTAGACTAACAAATTTAACTACAAATGACCAGTTTTAATAAATAATCGCTCTGCGTGCTACAAGTGTGCGTATTCAATTTAGAGATTTTTTAAAGTCAAGTATTTAAAAACTAAGAAAATGCAGTGTTCCGTTTGTGAACATAGAGTTCGTCCTACAGGATTTCGGCGTTGTGAGGAATTAAACGATCTTCCAGAGGGTTTTCAGAACGCCGCCCGCCATCATAAAGGGAATAATAATTTGCATCGAAGAAATATGGAAAATGGTGAGGTTATTCATATTAATTGTTATAGACATATTATGGCCGACATTGAAAGGGATAATGTAGGAAATGATGAGACTTCTTATGTGTTTAATTGTGTACGGCAAAGACGCAATATCTGTTTTGTTTGCGATGGTAATAAAAATCTCCAGACAACTTCTTTTGAAGCCAGGATATATATTTGGAAAAAGGAATATACGTCCCAAAAGGTTCTTTTTGCTGTACTGATCATTTTAATGATGAAGGGTGGTTGTCGTCAGATTTAATCAGAGCGCTGCGTGCTAATCCTCGCAACGTAGTCATATCTCCTAACGAGATATCACAATGGCTTCGAGCATTAACATTTGACTCTGAATACAATTTTTTTGATGATGAGTTTGAACTAATGACAAACTTAAGTAGGGTTCATTACCTACACACATTTCACAAGCATTTTTGTATTAAAAGCTCATAGACATTTAACATCTAGCATATAAAAAAATCTATTTCGCATCCCTAACCTATTTTTTTAAAGAGTTACCGATGCCAACAACTACACTACAAAATACTACGAAGGAAAAACAACATATAAAAATTAACTCATAAAATTAGGTCGGTTCAACCCTGTCTGGTTTTATTCATTCATTTCTTATCTCCTTACTTGGTGGAATCTGTAATACAGGTTTGTTCACGTATTTTCTCTCTGTCTTACTCATACAATCTCCGTAAGCGATTTTAGAAATAATATCATTAATTGTGAGTTAATTATAAAAGTCACAACATTGGCGCAATGTTATCAAATGTTTTATTTTTCAAGACGAATAAGTTGGTATCAAAATATCCGCATTTGAGTGGTATTTTATTTTCCATAAGCTGGAAGCATAGTCCTTTAAAAGTTGAAACTGAAGTATGGCGGTTCGATTCGCCGCTGTGGTGAATTTTTTTTCCTTTTGTTTTTAGTTCTTTTTTCACAATTTTTGTCTAAAAAATATTGAATTTCAAAAAAAAAACGAACATATGTGTTGCAAAAATTTATTTATTTAATTAAAAGCTCAAATTGCTCGCCGTTTGCTACTAAACAGTGTCCCAAAAGATCATAAAAGTTGCGCCGTACATTATTAATTAATAAATAAATAAATTTGCTTTATTTTAAATTTAACGTTTTTTATACAAAAATTGTGAAGAAGATCTAAGAACAAAAAGAAAAAATTTCACCACAGAGGCGAGTCGAACCGCCATACTTCAGGTTTAACTTTAAAATTTCCCGTGCCCGTACCCTGCCTAATGTTCCCTACGCGGTTTAAAGTATTCGAAAATGGTATAAAAGGGCAATTCGACTTTTTTAAACATTACTATCCATTTTTTTATTAAACCAGAATTAAAAGTGCATTTGATCTTATTTTTCAACGACCTTTCCAAATCTGTTTTTATTTTTTATGAATCCTATTTGGTAAAAAAGTTAGCTCTCGTTCGACAGTTTTGTACAGGAATCCCATGTCACATCTTATAAATAACACAGAGTATATAGGCTTAAGGCTTCGACCGAATAATCGCAAAATCGGTCACTTCCACTTTAAATTCATTCAATTCAAATATCACCAAGGTTTTTTGGATCTTAAAATGGTAATCCATTAGTATAGGTCCTAAATTTAGCAATATCCGTCTGTTCTTGGAATTGAAGGTAGTGTACCTGAATTGAATGGGAGACAACTCTGACATGTTTCTCGAAAACAGGTAATGACGGCCTTAAAATCTGCTTAAAATGTTTTCAAATTATAACATTTCAAAAGTATTTATTCTCTTAGAAAAGGAACAGAAACAATTAAAAATTTTAATTTCATTGAAAGTGTTATTCACGAGGTATTGTAGTTTGACCATCGAAATGCAAAAATTAATTAACAAAGAGAATACAAAGAAAAATTACCCAAATCTGGTACTGCATCTACTCCGAATAGGTCTTTGCTAATTTGATGCTGGTTTAGGACGTTTTTGAGAAGCTCCTCGGGATAATCTTCAAAATCTTCACAAAAAGTTGCTCCCTCAGCACATGCAGGTGGTTTGTCTAATACAAAACGAGTGTCTTCTTCCGGAAATATTATTGCGGACCCTGTAAAGAAATTAAATGCAAAAAAATAGCCAATTGGTTTGCTTTATTCAGTGATCCCTACTTGATTTGGGGCACTTGACTAAACTAACAAAATTTTTGTGACTTTGGATAGTTATACTTACTTTTAACAGTTTTATTCACTCCGTTATCCGTTGGTTTGGCCATTGTAATCGGAAGCTGCAATATAAAAATAATTTAATTAGTTATTCATAAATAACTTTTGAGTCATGAAAATGACGGTTTATTGTTAACCTTGCAGCCTTAGCATGAAACAGCTCCATTCAGTATTAAAAAGACACTATGAAACCATTGTCTATATTTATAGACAATGGAAACCAGTGTCTTTAAAAATAGACAATAGTAATTGACATCATTACATTGATGCTGACTGTGTGTTATTTACTGATTACAGGGGGGTCGTAGGTAAAGAATGTTACGCGTTACAATGAGCACACACAAAACTATTGTATTTTTGTCCACCCTGTACCAATTGAAATAAACATGTGATACATTTTTGGAATCAGCTCAGCTGAAGTAATCCGAAAATTGAGAGAAAATGGGGGTGTTGCATTTAATAAAATGACGGTGACGTCATTACTCGAAAGTAATTCACCCTGTATATCAGATTATAACTTTAAAATGCGGTAAATTAAAATCAAAAATCGACGTGTTTCAGGATTATTTCTTAAAATGGCCTGTTAAGCTGAAAATGAATTTGTTCCATACTTTACGGACTCAGTGTATTGACCCGAACTCTTGCTGTAACTTTGTTTCTAAGCAATAATAGTTATTTATGTACCAAGGCAGTAAAGTGATTCTTTATCGGACGAGTCTCGCGAAGCGAGGCGAATAACAGGCGAGTCCGATAAAGACACTTTTCTGACGTAGTGCATACAAAATTTTATCGCCAACTGCTCAGAATTCAGAATGTGAGAAACTGAGGTATATTTCATTGCATTTTATTAGGACAAAGTAAACAGCAAATATAGAACAAATCTACTTATTATTTGTTATAGGTATTTAAATTGAAGGTACACCCTGAAGCATTATAAAAGTTAATTCCTTAAGTCAAAGGAGTTCCAACAATAATTTGTTATAAATGAATCGCAAGTAAACTATTATCGAGCCGTAATAGGGAGAAGCGTGACACTGACAGATAATGATTTCCGAGTATAATATCAAAGTCAAAATACTTTACCTGCCGCATTTTACTTTACCTGCAGCAAATGCGGCAGATAAAGTAAAGGAAGGTAAACTGTTTGTTTACTTCCGGAAATCAATCTGATAATTGACGGCTTTACTAATGGTTGGCGATAAATATTATTATTATTATTGAATATTTTTACATTTCCAGGTGATTTTTTCACCATCTAATATTTTCCCAAATCTGCTAATCACAATTAGTCCTAACATAGACAGTGAAATGATTTTTTTTAGGAATCTAATTGGTCGTTGCACATGACGAAAAAATCAAATACGGGATATTATTTGAAAAGCATATTCCAGTAAATTGAAGTAAAAACCTGCATATGGCCAAAATTATTTGAATTAATGCAAATGGCTTGGAATATAAATATAACTTTCAACCAAAAGTGAATATAATTTTTCTCTTCAACCGCAACTTTAATCAATCATTATTAGTCGACTGAAAAACGGAGAAAAAGTCGCTTCCTTCCCGATTTTTTTTATAGGCACAGCCTCATGTGGTCTTCACAAAATGATAGAGTAGGTCCCTGGCCATCTGAAATCGGAATTACAACATTTTTTAATAGGGCCAACAGTTTTTATTGCGAAATTTGTCAAAAATATCAAAATTATGTTTCATTACCTTTTCACTCATACCTCGCGATGTCTCCGGAACTAAACATGATATTTTAAACTTTTTTTTTAATCGGCAGAAGAAACATAAGCGAAGATTACTGCGTAAGTTTCATTAGTAGATATGTTACGGTTGAAGTATTTACTTAGCTAGTATATAAACTAGTTGGATAGTATACAAACTATCCAACTGCCAGGTTATTTTGATGAAAAATCATATTTTCAGTAGTAATACCCCTAGGGTCTTGATAATACCGAGATAATTTTGTCATAGAGAATGCTGAAAGCGTGTTGCTTGATAGGCCGTAGGCCGAGGGCTATTATCTTTGAGCAACACGCTTGAAGGATTCTCTACGACAAAATTTTGAGTATTTATCAAGACCCGAGGAGTATTCGATAAGATAATTTTTTACTTTGTAGCTTTCAAAAAATTGATTGCCAATCTGATGTTTAATAATTTTCAATACAAACTTTATCCATTTTAATCAAATAATATTCATTTTTATTTAAAACTACAGTTGTGAAAAGTACAATTGGTAAATTAATTGAATCGTTAGATGCAATACCTAATCTTCGCGACATTTTTATTCAGTTGTTAGTGTGACGTTTGATTAATTTTTAATAAAAAATAAACACCAAACTGAAAACACCACATGTAATGTAATACATGCTGTAATACATCGGTGATTAAATGAAATTTGACACATGACTTGAAATTAAGTAATTTGATTGGTTACTATATCCAGTAAAAAATTATCACTAAAATAGCTACGAGTAATGGCTGGTTTGTATACTATCCAGCTAGTTTTTAAACTATACAAAATGTATCGCTAAAACTTGAGCCACAAGGAAATTACCCAAATTAGCTAGCATTTTTGGCTAGTTTGTAAACTATCCACATTAGTTGAATAAAGTGTGAACCTGATATGGGTAGTAATACATAATAACCAACGAGTTGGTTAGTATGTAAACCAACCAACGCGAAACCCCAGTTTTGGTCGAAGTTAACAATAAAAGCTCAGTTTTATTTAAAGAACAAGCAATGGCATTGCTTTCTACTGGAACAACAGAAAATGCTCTCAATGAATTATATACAAATATAATTGACAAATG
The DNA here is from genome assembly GCA_910591675.1 of Galerucella calmariensis. Classification (NCBI taxonomy): domain Eukaryota; kingdom Metazoa; phylum Arthropoda; class Insecta; order Coleoptera; family Chrysomelidae; genus Galerucella; species Galerucella calmariensis. The sequence continues at coordinate 93,674 of CAJUYG010000964.1, read as the reverse complement.
TTGGTCATTATGGAACCTGACGGGAATTCGCGTGCACCGGTATCTATTATTATTTTAGGTGTCTGTATCAATTAAACATTTGGTACAATAGCCACATTCAAAATATGCCAAGAACCAGTGCCCGATGATGTAAGAACAATTTTGTCTATACGATGTTCAGACAAAAATTGCAACAATAATAACTGTACCTGTATTTAACAAGGGTTAAAATGCTGCAGTGACTGCAAATATACAAACTGCTGTAACAGCCTAACCTATCAAATTTCATCAGACTGCGAAGATGAAGACTTTTGAAATATGTTTTTTGTTATAAGTTTAATTAGTTATTTCTATTTTTGTTTTATCAGATGTATTATACCTATTAAATAATGTCAAATAATGATCAACATAATAGTATTTTATGCAACGATCATGTAATGATAGCCATTAAGACACGAGCATGTTGTAGGATTCGAAACGAGCCGCAGGCGAGTTTCGTATATAATATGCGAATGTATTGATGGCCATAACATGAAAGTTGCAGACAATATTTTTTCTACTCCGATTAATAAAAATTATTCAATTAATAATTATCATTTATTATAAAAAACAAGAATAGTTACTTTCGAAGATCAAAATTATTTGACAGCTGTCAAATTTAGTGTCACTCAATTTCGCCTGCAATAAATGTGTAGCACTGAGCTATATAGTTTTGAAAAATTGCTAAATTTGGGACTATCTATGTATATTGCATTTGTATACTGCAAGAAGCATTAAAACATAATTAAAATAAATAAAATCGTATAGCTCACTGCTACACTTTTATTGCAGGGAACAGACCTAATATAATTAATTTCAGAAATGTCAACCAGGTATCCTATTGTATCATAATGGAAATTTGTATCATAATGAATATCATTATGATACAGATTTTAGTCTTTTAATAAGTATATTATAAAACAGGAGTGTAAAATAGTATATTATGCAACGATCATGTGATAACCATTACATGAGAGTTCCATACGCTATTTTTTCCACACCCGATAAATAATCAAAAACCATAAATTTTATATTTTTATTGAACACAAGGCTGGTTTCGAATCCTGAACTGCTGTAGTCTAGACCAGACTCTCACGCGGTAGACCCGGGTTCGATTCCCCGCGAGGAATTTTTTTTTATTGTTAATTTTATTTTTAAATAATCATTCTGCTTGATATTAATAACGACAACAGGTAGACGTTTGAAATATTTAGCAGAATATTCATTATTATAGATAATGGTACGGTACCCTTCATGAGGGAGTCCGACTGGCAACATCTACTTATAACAGCATCGTATATTTAAAAAAGGAAGCCGTAGCATTATACAAATTGGACATTCAAGAACTGTACGTTTACCACAAAATTAGTGGAAACATAAAATTGAATTGTTAAATTTTTAATTTGAAGTTATATAACAGCTTATAGAAATTTTTATTTTCTAGATTTTTTCCTAAGTGGGTCGTAGAAAAAATATGCTGCTCGACTCGTGTGGATTGTCCATATCGCACTTGAACGATTGAGCACTCAGCCTACGGCGTCGTGCTCCATCTTCGTCCTTGTGCGATATGGCCATAATATCCACACTAGTTGCACAAACTACAATTTATTTCAAAATATGCCCTTTTACATTTAAAAACTACCTGCCAAATGTCAAATCAATGTATCCATTCATTTTAAAGTTATCGAATTAAAACATTCAAGTTTTCAAAATTTCAACACCCTGTATTTCGAAAAGTAAATGTGCTAGACCCCTTAATCGCGCAAAAAAACTATGGAAATAATAGTAAAAATTTATCCGAACAAATTGAAGTAGATCACTAGCACTGCGAATACCAGCTTTGCATAGAATTTCAATATAGCATCGGTGGTTCAGTGGTTAGAATTCTCGCATTGCACGCGGGCGGCCCGGGTTCGAATCCCGGCAGGAGCATATTTATTATTATGAATCGCTGCTTCGTAAACGAGAGAGAGACTAAGGAGGCACAAGCACGCAAGCAAGGCACGTAACGAAGGAACGTAACATAACGTAACGCGTAACGGTCAGATCTTTTGCGTCGCGACCCCTGGTCGCTCAAACATAACCTGGCGTAAAGAACTATAGTTCCAATAAAAACCGTTCATCGGGTGATTCGTAGATGAACTTTTTTATTTGTTCAGTTGAAAATATTTTTGCTTTTTTTCCAACATATCCTTCGGACTTTCGCTTTAATAAAGCTTGTAGTTTCTTATATTTAGAAAAGTCTATATTATGGTTTATATTTACCAACGTTTTTATTATTGAATAATGTGTCCATGTACTAGATGATGTCATAGTTTCCATCAATTCTTGAAAATAAGCAATTAAAACATTTTCTGAGAATGTCGAAATTTTATTTGTATTTCTCCAGTCCATAAACCGTTGATAAAGTTTTTCGGACACTTTCTTAGATTTTTGGGGCAAAATATTTTGAACTGCATTTTCTGCTTTCTTCGATATGTGTGGAGAAGTCGATGGTAATTCTTCTATATCGCTGGTATTAGACATTTTGATAAATTATCGAAGTTTAGCTACGAAAATTTAATACGTACTGATTTTGACATCTAAAATAATTACATAGGAACTTGGATAAACGTCAAATGCACAGCATGCTTAATTGAAAAATTATGGGTTTCTATTGATTAAAAATCTGTATGGTAATGAAAAATCTGTATCGTAATGGGTATCATTATGAAACAGATTATGGGCATATAAGTGCATTGCTATAACACGGGTGTAGAAATAGTAGTTTACCTAACTAGTGCGGAAAGTGATACTTTTCCGCACGCTATTGCAGATGGCCGAACGACGCTTTAGCGGAGTTCGGCCAGCAACAACAGCATTTACGCACGTGTTAGGTACACTATTTTTTCTTCTATGGATAAATTATCTCTTAGAAAAAGCTGCGACGGTAAAATTGGTTTTGATAACGTAGAGTAT
>CAJUYG010000964.1:55139-80698 GCA_910591675.1 Galerucella calmariensis | reverse complement strand
GTGTTTAACTTTTTAACCATTCTAACCTCCAATATGTCGTTAGTCTTAACCACCAGGTTTCTCTGGTGGTTGTGCTTTAATCACTCTTGATTGTCATTGTCAAAGTGATTATAGTGAGTGAAAAGCAGTGAAAAGTATATGATGAGGACTACGAAGATGATGATGATGACAACGACCTAGGAAAACTAGCTTCCAGGAGTTCAGGTAACATAGGTCACGAAGATGAACGAAAGTTAGTAGTTGAGGTGCGCATGCGTCCAAGCAGCGTTAGTAGTCTATTTGTTTATGTTGAGTTGTATCACTCAACGGTAATAATCAACGATTCAAATATTAATAGAAATTATTAAAACTACTTAAATTTATTAAGATTCACGGTAAAATGGAATATAAGTGCAAAGAATGTGATAGTAGCATTAGTGCACTATCAAGTTTAAGAAGACATTTGTTAGGAAATTTCATATTAAAAATTTGATGGATTTGGCCCCACTTCGCTATAGAAAAAACATATATATATATATTGAAGTAAATATGTAGATATCAGAAAGTAAGAAATAGAAAACTAAAAAAAGGTAGAACGTGTCGCGGGACAAACGGTGGGAACTTTAAGCAAAAATTATATAATACATTTGACGTTATAGATAAACAATATGTGCATACTCCTGGGTGTCGAGTAGTAAGCAAACCAGACTCTCACGCGGTAGACCCGGGTTCGATTCCCGTGAAGAAGTTTTTTTTTATTGTTAATTTTATTTTTAAATAATTATTCTGCATGATATTAATAACGACAACAGGTAGACGTTTGAAATATTTAGCAGATTATTCATTATTATAGATAATGGTACAGTACCCTTCATGAGGGAGTCCGACTGGGAGCATCTACTTATAACAGCATCGTATATTTAAAAAGGGAGTCCGTAGCATTATACAAATTGGACATTCAAGAACTTAAGTGGGTCGTAGGAAAAATATGCTGTTCGACTCGTGTGGATTGTCCATATCGCACTTGAACGATTGAGCACTCCGCCTACGGCGTCGTGCTTCATCTTCGTCCTCGTGCGATATGGCCATCATATCCACACTAGTTGCACAAACTACTATTTCTATCAAAATATGCCCTTTTACATTTAAAAACAACCTGCCAAATGTCAAATCAATTTATCCATCCATTTTAGAGTTATCGAATTAAAACATTCAAGTTTTCAAAATTTCAACACCCTGTATTTCGAAAAGTAAATGTGCTAGACCCCTTAATCCTCATATCATTTTGTCCAATTTTACGAGAGAAATCTACATGCAAACGTTGTAATTACCCTTAACGTTCGAGATGCTTACACCATTTTTTGCGCGATCGTATTGAAATAAATTCTGAATAAAATACAGTAGAAAAAATTGACCTTTACCCTGACGTCATACCTACTAACCTCGCGAAATCAATCAATGAGTCAAAAATGGCTACAATTACTTTGTCGTGTGCGTAAATACCTTGACTGCTTGTTCAGCCACCGTCCAAGAAGTGAGGTTAAGTTGGAAATATTCATTAAATGCGAAACAGAAAATTCTGTACTTATCGTGGAATAAAAATAATAAATTAGAGGTCTTGAAAAAAACCGATTTTATAGAATTTATCTGAATGCAAATGATGGAACGATTTGAACAAAACTCGATGTATCAAAATAATGACAGTTGTCCTAAGAGGTCAAAATAAATTCTTATAAATACAACCGTTTAATCGTTTTTGGTGCTATCTCTTTTCAACATTTGGAAGTAATAATTAGAGTTACATAAGAACGTATGTCATTGCTTGAAAGACAAGTGTACGTATATTGTATGATGTGTTTTTACTGTCAGTAAAAAAGGATGAGGTATATAAAGTTTGTGTTTACTACTGTTCATTGTTAGTGACGTCAGGGTAAAGGTCAATTTTTTCTACTGTAATTTAATTTTTTTTCGAAATGAATGGAATGTCAAAAGTGACATTTATACTTTTCGATCAGTTTAAAATATATTTTGCATTTTGGTGAAATTGTTTTTATATGCTATTTATTACTATTTGACGTCTGAACGGTAAGTAAATCACTTACCGACGTGTTAAACTTAGAAACCAGTAAACACAACCTACCGCCCTGCCAACAGATGCTGTAAATAAACAAAAAAGATCAATCGCGCAAAAGAAATTATGGAAATAATAGTAAAAATTTATCCGAACGAATTCAAGTAGATCACCAGCACTGCGAATACCAGCTTTGCATGGAATTTCAATATAGCATCGGTGGTTCAGTGGTAGAATGCTCGCCTTCCACGCGGGCGGCCCGGGTTCGATTCCCGGCCGAAGCATATGAATCGCTGCTTCGTAAACGAGAGAGAGACTCAGGAGAGAGCACACGCACGCAAGCAAGGCACATAACAAAGCAACGTAACATAACGTAACGTAACGGTCAGATCTTTTGCGTCAAACATAACCTGACGTAAAGAACTAAAGTTCCAAAAAAACAAGAAAACCCAGACCCAAACCCGGTTGACCAAAGTGTGACTATGTATAAAAATACAAGAAAATAAGAACTAAAAAACTAAAAAAAAAAAACCCAGGTCCCAACCGGGCTTCGAATCTACAACCTATAAGTTGTGAGCTTGGCACCCTAGCAGCTGCGCCAATCCACTCACATTTAGTTACATCGAATAGAAGGTTAAGCGCTGCTTGGACGCATGCGCACCTCAACTACTAACTTTCGTTCATCTTCGTGACCGATGTTACCTGAACTCCTAGAAGCTAGTCCTAGGAAACACCCCCATCGTCGTTGGCAAGATTTGAAATGTTTTTTGGACTGAAGTTAATTATTTAATTTTTAGATCGTGACATACTGACTGCCGGAAGAAACACAAGGGAAAGACTGATCGCAAGCCATTTTCAAGTTATTGTCGATTATTGTGTTGTGAATATTATCATTAAAAACTAATAATATTAACCCTAGATTGCCAACGTTGAAAATATATACGTTGATGCCAACAATACTTAAATTTTACGTACATCTCAAATATGTGCAAAAATTGTCTCAAACCTTTCAATTTAGGGAAAAGTAATTAATTACATAACTTTTGCAGCTTATTTTCATTCAAAAATAACAAACATTTCCTAAATCCTGCGAGTGTTCAAAATTATTTCCTGCAGAATCAATGCAAGCTGCAAAACGTGTTAAAAGTGTTGTGCTGGCCGTCTAAAGCATAGCTGGTGTAGGTACCTAACGCTACGACATGCGCTCTTTAACCCTAGATTGCCAACTATACGTAAAATTTACGCGTTGATAATCACTCTTTATTCGGTAACTTACAACCCACAACTGCCACAACAAAAAATCGTCGGCAGCCGAATGTTGAGGTTTTGGGAGATGCACTGCTGGAGCGGCAGAACGAGGATACCAATAATTGGCCAGTTTTTTGAGATTTAAAAAAAACTGTACGTAAATTTTACGTAGGTTGGCAATCTAAGGTTAATTAGGAGCACAGCTTTATTGAGCCAACAAGAAATTGTTAAACAAAAAGCAGACTCAGTATTCGGAGTCTGAGAACATGTGCCCGCATAACGGCCGCATAACATAACCCCATCGAATTTGCAATTTGACGTTAATGCCTTTCGGCGCAAGTTGTGTCAAAAACGCCAGAATCGGCTAACTTTGCATGATACATTCAAACTACTTCAATCACGGTGATTAAGCGTACGAAGTTTGATAACCGTGGTTGATTTGCCTTTATAGAATCAGAAACATGGACGGCGTGACTAGACGAGTGATTAAAATTTAATCCCCTACCACGTTATTACACTAATCACTCTTTTAACCACTTTCCTATAGAATCAGGTCAATTGTTATATTAAAATGAAAAATAAAAGCTCAGTGTTGGAGTGATATATAATAATAGCCATAATACACAAATCGTAGAACAACTACCATCAGAAGTGAGCAGCAAAGAGTTTGAAAAAGTAAGGTTAATGGTCCAAAACATCAAATAAATTCACAAAACTGTCAAATTATTCCGTGTTCCCTGTTTGATCCCTTCAATTTACCCAGTAGAAGCATGGGGTAGTCATCCCTTTATTGTCGCTCGATGAAATGACGTTCAAGAATACCAGTAAGAACCACGCCTCCTTTCTCTCGGTCAGTTTCCAAAAAATGGGTCTCAGGCGGGATGCTGCTATTCTGCTGACTTTCAACTGTAGCAGTAATTATCAACTGCAACACTACCGAAACCTTCAAATAGAAATAGAAAAATTTAATTTCCCAATAATATAACAAAAATAATAATGAATACACCATGAAAAATATACAAAAGAAACTGGAACAGTTTTATTAGAAAGTAAGGCTATGTTTCACCGCTAGCTAAGAAATTTGTTCTGACTGTTCTGCCAACTATCATCATACTTAACATATTTTTTGCTTGATTTCAACCGCTGAGCTCGGCTAAGCACGACCAAATATATTTCCTTTACTTGTCACTTTCTTGTCATCAATCGCTAGGCGGCAAAAATGCCCACTTAAATTCAAATCGCTCCTCTCAGTTCAAAAAAATATCGGCATTGTAACTAGTTATTTTTTTTTGTACCGATTTGAGATTCATTTTCATTTAACACCAGGTTTTATGTAACTCGTTACTCAGTTTCCGACTCCCTTCCTGTTATCGAATTGATTTTTTATTATTTATCGCCGCTATAATGTATTTTTTTTATTGGTGAACCATTTTACCTATTTAAAGCAAGCCTCAGCGTGTTTAAATCGAACTTTTTAGCACGCGCGTGTTTTAAAGTTACCGTGGCAACATCAACAACTCGAGAAACGAAGTCTAAATCTATGGTCTAAATCATGTCTAAATGTCAATTTTTTATTATTGATCTGACAGGAGTAGTTTGTAACGTCAAAACTTTTATTCGAAGATATTTAACAATGTCAAATTTATAAATTAAAATGGAAAGTGCCGTTGGTATTGTTTGAAATATTAATATTTCCATTTTTCAAATCTTAGGAAATGGTATTTAAATTAATACTATTGACATTCACAGAACTCAATAAGGTTGAACTTCCATCAAAATACAAATTAGTTTATGTTTTTCTCATTTCCATGACAACGCAAGGTGTACATCATATACGTCACGAATTCAACCATTTGACATTTAGTTGACCTTTCCATCTATGATTTCCATTTCTTGTTGTAGTAGTTATAAACCGGTATTTATAATTTCAAAGTGCACCAATAAAAAAAAATCGTAAAGTATTCGTGGATAACTGGTCTTTAAAACACTTGCTCTATTTCGAGCACTCCGGCTTCGCCGTCGTGCTCCAAAAATCGCGCGTGTTTTAAAGACCTTAATATCCACTTATACTTTAATATACTATTTCCACTACTAGCTGTGAAGTTGACAAGTATTGCTTCTTCTAGGCATAACTGAGAAGTTGAATTTCTCTAATAGTGGTTAATAATCTTCTATTATTAACCTAGGTCAATAATGGACAAATTCAAATATTTTGAGAATTCGGGGATAGTAGTTCAACAAAAACTTGTGCAACATAATTTTGTATACCCAGGGGGTCTATTCTCAAACAGTGACATTTTTTGTCGCATGCGAGATTTTACTTTTTTGTATACATCCTTAATTGACAAAAGTATAATCTCGCATGCGACAAAAAATGTCACTGTTTGAGAATAGACCCCCAGGACATATTAGCAGCTTGAAATTACCTATCAAGATAAAATTGTTTGAATAAAAATGCCATTAGTTTAAAATTCGCGCTTAACTAAAAATGACTGATGACATAACGAGTACGTTCATAATATATCGAAAACTGACAATGTACCCACTTGTCAGTCATACGACGAGGTAAACTCTTCTCATGGTGCGATTGTGAATTATTTTTAATTTTTGTCCTAAATTTGGCTAATACCTAGTGGAAAAAATTGTATATACAACATGGTGGTGAAAACATTTTTAAGCCTGGCACTTTATAGATAGATAGATAGATAGATAGATAGATGGATAGATAGATATATAGATAGATAGATAGATAGATAGATAGATAGTTTTATTGTGCATAAGATACATCTTTTCACAAGGGTTCGGTACATAAATTAGGTTAGTATATAATATATTTTGTGATTATCTATTCTCCGCATGCAAAAGCTCTTAACTTTCATATACCAATGACAATATTGGCTAGAGCAGAGAGCTCGGGGAGATTGTCATTATTGACGTTTAAATAGTGTACTAGACCATCAATACCATCCATACCATAAAAAAATCTGTTTTGTCTAAGAGAACTATGAATTGGGCATTTGAATAGAATGTGCTCTAACGATTTTGGTGTATGCATATTACAAACGGAACATGTTTCACTACAATCAATTGAATAGAAATTACCTTTAAAAGAAAATTTCAGTATCTTTTTGTTGGAAGTTCTGATTTGTGCGATAATTCTCGTTATATACATAGAAGCAGGAATCCACAAATAATTCTTTCTGGTTTCATCAATCATCAACCGAGAGTATATTAAAGAATAACTGGAGGAAACCTTCCTAGATATATCAATTTCGAGGAGTTTTCTTTCAAAATTTCCCAAAATAACGCCATCTAATGTATGTGAACATGTATTCAAATACTTTTCCATAAATTTTCACATTCGGCAAAAGTGAACCATTCTTTAACTTGTAAGACCCAATTATATTTAGCATTTTCAGTGGTTAATTGTAAAAGTCGCATATAACTGATTTTAGATATTCTAGAATTATCCATTATTTTAAGTTTATTCAACCACATTAAAGCATGTTTGAAAATGATTAATGATAAGTGAGACGAGTATGTCTCAAGACGTACAATGTAATCTGGAGTATTTTGTGACAAATTCAACAATTTCTTGAAAAAATTAACCTGAACTCGCTCAATAACATCAGTATAGCGTAATCCCCACACGCCAATTCCAAAGGAGAGAGAAGATAAAATTATTGAATCATACAGTTTGATTCTGGAATCCCATGTATTCATTTTGGATCGACACATAATATCCATCACTGCTCCAATGGCGCGACAAGCTTTTATTTTAGTATTCTTGGCCATAGTCCAGAGCAAGGATGTTGAGGAGAAATCGACACCTAGATACGTAAACTGATTAACTATTTCTAATCTGAGACCATTGTAATAAAACTTCTGATTTAAATTATGTTTGTGCCCTCCCCTTGCAAATATTAATACTTTTGTTTTATCAGTGTTAACTGTGAGTTTATTGCCAGAACAGTAAGTTTCGAGTACTCTCAGTTTACGTTCCATATCTATTGGCGAGTCACCAAGTATCACTATATCATCTGCCTGGCACTTTATTTCGCACGGTCAATAATAATAGTCTCCACCACCTTAAAAATACGTTGGATTGATTTTTTTTTCAATTTTATGATATAGGTACTGTTAATAATACTAATAAACAGTTGTAGATAAAATTTTGTACGTAACACGTGTGATAGGAATTATTAACGCACTTGAGTGCAAACTTCTCATGCGTGCGTTAATAATGTCCATATCCCACTAATTACGTAAATAACTATTACCTACAACTGTCATATAACGGGTACGATTTGACCCTATTTTCAATGTCATAGGGTATGTATGTATAATGGTACAAATTCAACAGAATTAAAAGTGCATTTCATCACCTTCAATAGTAACAACCTTTTTCTACAACTGTTATGAAAAGTGACGTATTTCTCATAGCTAACTTAATTTCAAAACCAAATATTGCTCATGCTGTGAGAAATATTATTTCTCACGGCACTTTGCCCATGTCAAATACATTTATATGGAGAATCGAATAAAATCGACAATAACTTGGTATGCTACTGTCATCTTTAAATACCTACTTAATTGTCACAAAACTGTCAGATTATATTAGAAGTTTTTTAATTGTAAAAGGAAGTTTCAATCGTGCTTTGATAAAAATCCAAATTTCTATTAAAAATATAAGTTCAACAAGACATATAAGCTCTTATCTATAATATAAATAATAGGGATACTGACAATAGTGACGATTTTAATATTACTCAGCTAGAGATATTGGAAAAAGCTACAAAAATATATTTAGATTTGTTGCCGGAAATTTCAAGAAAACAGTATAATTTGTCATACGAAAAATTCTGGTATATTTTGAAGAGTTGTCAGAAAAATTAAAATACTTTGCTAGTATTCTTTAAATTTGTGCAGTTGTAGAAAAAGTATAGTGTGCAACATGTGGGGAAAGAACTTTTCCCACTTTTGTGTTTGCGGCACAAACTTCCACTCTCGTAAGAAAAGTTGAACTTCCCCACTTGCTGCACAATATACAATTATTTCATTATATTTCGTACAACTACAATACTTATATACGTTATTAGTGGGATATGGACATTATTAACGCACGCATGTGAAGTAAGTGCGTTAATAATTCCTCTCACACGTGTTACGTACGAAATTTTATCTACAACTGTTTATTAGTATTATTAACAGTACCTATCATATATCATAAAATTAAAAAGAAATTCAATCCAACGTATTTTTAATAATATCGACTGCAAACATGAGGACAGGTACTGTGAATCATATTCTGTGACCATAGCAACAAAGAGAAACAAAGCTTTGGAATCACGGATGCCTCTAAATCTCAAGATAGTACGTTGGCTGCTTTGGTTACTGCACACGAGACGCAATATTTTGCTTTACCGCATACGTGGAGCGTATATACAGGGGAACTGTATGCAATATTGAAGTCAACAGAATTTTGCAAACGCTCCCGTCAAAAAAAGTTTCTCATAATAACAGATTCGCTGAGTGCTCTCCAAAGCATAACTCAAATCTACCCAGATTCAGCGCTTGTAACGAACATCAAAGAAAATATCCATTCAATGGAAAGAAAAATTATCAACTTCTCACACACAAATAACAGGCAACGAAGCAGTCGACCAAGCTGCCAAAAAAGCCCACCTAAATAATCCCATAATAGTAAATAAACAGCTGACTAGTCAAAGTGACCTGAAAGCTTTTTTCAAAAAATCAACAAGAGATGTTTGGCAAAAATTGTGGATTGGATCCGACGCTAAGCTGAAACAAGTGAAACTCGATGTTTCCCCATGGAAGAACCTTAGTTTTACGCGAAGGCAACAAGTGATATTATCACGGCTTAGGATAGGACACACGAGTTATACACACCAATATCTCCTGAATAAAGAAGAAGCCCCAATATGTAGTGTGTGTCAGACGCAGTTAAGTGTCAAACATTTTCTTGTTGAGTGCCCTAAATATTATCACAAGCGAAAAGTATGTAATTTCAGGGATAACCTTAAAGAACTGTTAGGAGACTCTTGTAATGTCATAAACTCAATTACGTTTCTTCAAAATATTAATATAATTCATATTCTGTAAACAACACCTATGTAAATTGAAATTACTGTACCAATTTATGCATAGGTATTTGCTAATTACCTCGTTGTTGAAGCGAATTGCATAAATACTTAGTCTTTTTTTTTATACAGGGTGGGGCACTATGAACGAACTATTCTCTGGCGTCTTAACGGCATATATAATTAGAAAAAATAAGACGTGGGGTTAGTTAGATTATCTGTATCTGTTGGGTCTGTTAAACGTGAGAATTTATCACCCTCCAGTTGGTATTGGGGTTCCCTATATCTAACTCTGATAGTTCTCGAGAAATTTTAAATTTGTTTTTTAATATTCAATTATTTGCTGACATCTAGTTACCTATGACATGATACTCCGATGGAAAGTTTTTAAAAATTTAAAATTTGTTATTTTGACAGTAAGTGCTTTGTTGTATGATTTATAAAATAACTAGGTACAAAGAATTCAAAGAAGGTGTTCAAAGTGACGCCCATCAAAAATGTATTGTTAATTTTATTTAAAATTTCTGGTTTTACTGTTTGAAACGCTCTCCTTATCCTATCCTTCATGTTCTCAGGAGTGGTTGGCTCTGTATTGTATACAATACTTTTTATGTAACCCCAAAGAAAATAGTCTAATGGCGTCAAGCATGGGAACCTTGGCGGCCAAAGATAAGGAGCCCCTCGCCTAATCAATTTTTGTAGAAAAATATTGTTCAGGTAACGCCGGACAATTATACTGTAATCAACATACGCACCATCTAACTGCAGCCACATTTTTTGTCCTGTAGCTAGTGAAACGTCATCTAAAAGTTCGGGTAGTTTGTTACGTAGAAATTTACGGAATTTTCTTCCAGTTAGCGTTAAGTTTTTTAACTAATCTTATTGCAAAGTTAATGATTGAGTACCATCAATAAAATTCTGATTTAAGAGACCTTTAATTTATCAATAATAAATCATACACAAAGCACTTACTGTCAAAATAACAAACTATCCATCGGAGAATCATGTCATAAGTAACTAGATGTCAGCAAATAATTGAATATTAAAAAACAAATTTAAAATTTCTCGAGAACTATCAGAGTTAGATATAGGCAACCCTTATACCAACTGAAAGGTAATGAATTACCACGTTTAGCAGACCCAACAGATACAGGGTGTTCCATTTAAATTAAGCCAGAAATTTATGTATTAAATGGTTAGTGTTATACTGTCATATTAAAAACACCCTGTATATGATAGCATACCAGTAAATATTGGAAACGGTATGTTAAAAGCTTCTAGTGAGATGGTGTAAAGCAAATGTGGTTATTCGTTTTTATTTTGAAGTTATTGTATTTTTTCGGATGGTCTACAAATTATGTAAAATCGATTTATCCTGGAAACTGAACTAGATAGGTATAGGGAAATGTTAATGAACTTACATTATTTTTAATAGTACAATTCAAAAATGTGATAAAATACAGGGTGTTCCATTTAAAGGAACCTAACTTTGATACGGCACGCTTTTTTGGAGCACCCTGTATATTCCAAAATATTTTTAAATTATAGTCCTAAGTAATCTACTTAACCCCACGTCTTATTTTTTCTAATTATATATACCGTTAAGACGCCAGAGAATAGTTCGTTCATAGTGCCCCACTCTGTATATATTTCATTTAAATAAATGTTCTACTGTAAAAAAAAGCTTTGGAAATAAAATAAATTAGTTATGTCATCAAATTGTCAAAGTTGAATGAACAAAATCTATAAAAATAAGTTCAAGCGAAGACAATCTCCTTTCGGAAATTGAAAATGCAATATCCAGTGTTTTTTTAAATATTCAATTCTGGTATTCATATTTTTCTAGATTCTTATTATCGCACTAGTGCGGTAATATACGTCATTATGACATCGAAAATAGTGTCAAATCGTACCCGTTATATGACAGTTTTAGATAAATAAGTATTGTAGTTGTACGAAATATAATGAAATAAAATGAAATAAAGGTTGTTACTATTGCAGGTGAAAAAATGCACTATTAATTGTGTTGAATTTGTACCATTATACATACATACCTCGAAATTCCCGACCTTATGCCCGCTAGCTCAACATTGAACGTCCTATAGCCAAAACAGTATAGATGTTACAAAAAAGTTTTAAACAAAATTCGTAGAGAATAAATTGATCTCTAAGAAGTAATGAATGAATTTGATTGTTTAATCTGATATTTCAAGATAGAAAAGCCGGTTAATTAAATGGACCATAAATCGTAAACGGTGGGTTATTGTGTTAGGTTATTTTATTGTCTACAATAATAGTCTTTCGACCTAAAGTGTAAAGTTCCTGAGATATCGGCCAAAATCGTTCTCTCAAGAAGTCGGAATCTCTTAGCATTTTGTGATTTTATACTCAGTGAGTGTTCCTAAACCTTATAAAAATGGAGAATTGGATTGAAGATTTAGTGCGAGGTTAAATTAATATATTCACAAGCGTACTAGGTACCTACGTACGTACCTACGTTACAGTACTGTAAAGATCGTTTAGTAATCAATAATTGCCAAGAATACAACAAGTAATAGTATATTACACACCGAGGTGAGAAGAGTTTCATTACTGTCGAGAGATTAGTTAGCTATTATCTCGAGACAGGAGTGAAACTTCCTACCGAGGTTTGTATACTATTTTATTTAAAACCATCATATCCCGATCAAAACTAATAAATCTTTGTTTCGTTCTGAACACACCTAAAATATTACATTTGACAACTGTCACCAATATAAATAAATATCAGATAAAGTCTGATGGATATTAAGTTCGCGAACAATAAATTAAGAAAAATGTCATCCGATGGATAATTGATGGATTGTACCCCTCCAGAAATATGTATTATAATATTTGTCCACGGCCACCTAATAATAAGTCAATATTTTACCTCCTAACTAAAGGTATATGGTACCCATATATCAACTGTCGTGAATTATGGTTCATAATACACTGTAGTGTATTATGGTTCATAATTCCCGACTAGAGATGGGGGTAAAATATGAAATAAACTATTAAATCTGTGTATTTTGTTCAGGAAATTTGTTTCTGACATATATCGTATCTATAAAATATTGTAATTTTCAGTATTGATACTTTTCATAACGATATTTTCTAATATTAAGTATTTCAAAACAATATATTTATAACGGTACGTTGTATTGATACTTTCTACAGTATCGCCCATCTCTATATATGTCAAATTGTTTGAAGTAGCTGCCACAACATTTTGAGGTTAGTAATATGCCAAATCGCTACTGACTTTTATTAATTAATAAATAAATTAAGTGTCGTGGACAAAGTATAGTATTCTACTCGCAATTTATGGCCATAATTCACTTGGGTGACTTGCGCCCCTCGCCTGCGGCTCGTGACGCAAACGTCACCCATCGTGAATTATGGCTATCATAAATTGCTCGTTTAATAATATACTATTGAGATCTATTCGCGTCATGACAATTCGGAGAATGCTGGAGTAGACCGCGATTCGATTTCCGGCCGTACCTAGTTGTTTTTTTTATCACAAAATTCGGCGAATCTTAATAATTTTTGTACAGATTTTGTGTTTTGTGCTATATTTGTAGTTATTACGTCGGTAAATTTAAATAAGAAAACCACGTTAATCGAATTCATGCGAACCGTGTGATATGATATAACACTAGGGTGATATCATAGCGCACGGTTTGCGTCACTATGACGATATGAGAAACTTTCCGCCAGAGTAGAGAGTGCGATATATGTTAATTTCCTATATGGTCGTAGGAAAAAACATAAAATCACATCTTGTACTTATATGTAGTCTGTTCGGAGAGTTTCTGGACACCCTGTATATGAAATTATGGTTAGTTTTGTTTTAATTTGTAGATATACCAATTTTTACAAAGAGTTCGGAAGAATGTAGGAGCCTAACAAAGAATATACTTGAAAAGAATGATGAATTTCTGAATAAAGTGTATGGCATAAAAGCTCCTTCAAATTATTTCTCACAAAACCATGTAAAGGTCTTCACAAATGCCAACTTTTCCAATGGTATGTATTATTATTTCATTTGATAAAATTTTTGATGTTTTTGATAATGGGTAGTGTTATTTACTTTTTTCATTAAAAATATTTCATCTGGCGCTTCACATAGGAACTTGAACAAGATCGTACCGTGTAGCATAGTTCATAATTTTAGCTTTTTTCTAAAGTAAGCTATCATTACGTTTTTATTGTACCTTCTAACTTTCCTTGAATTACACCATGTGATGAGGAGTTCGTACTGCTTTTCATACTCCCCCGCGACTTTTTTGGCAATAGCGGCGCTTGCAATTTCAGGTGGTGTACATGAAAAATCACTACAATCATTTTCTTCTTCCATTTTTGCTGCTTCACGCTCAAATACGATTATTATTTACGTTGACATTGGATACTCTGAGCAATGCATATTTGATTTATTAGTCGAGCGGATAAAGCACAAAAAAGGCTCAAAGTTCGGAATTTTTTCCCTAAAGACGGATCGGAATGCGGTTTTTTGCATTCGCTTCGGAAAATTATTTGTAATAAATGTACCTACTTTGTTCCCATTACAAATCGGGAATTGCATCGCTGCAGTCAAAAATGCATGCCAAAAATGCATCTTCTGGGAGGCCTTATGGAGAATGTGAAAACTCTGTAAATAAGAGTCAGAACTGGCTCAAATCGGGTACTAGGTGGTTTTCGAGGTCGCTGATAACGATTATGATGTTGAAATTGACCCCCCGGACACCTGGGGCTCAGGAACGTCGATGAACCTCGTCTCCGTGGGACTCTCCAAGAAATCACGAGGGGAAGGAAAAAAACTCCGCGCTCGAGGGTTTTTCGGGTGGCTGAATTCAAATATGGCATCGGCGAACACCCCCTGGACACCTGGTGCCCCCGAACCTCGACCTGGACATCATCCCCGAGAACTTTCTTGACAATATCGACAAAAACAGCCCGGAAATTATTGGAGGCGTGTTGTTTGAGGCGCGAAATCACGATTTCACGTCGAAAACGACATTCCCACCACCTGGTGCACCGGAAACTGCGCTTGAACATCGTCTCCGAGGGTTTTCCAAACAAAATCGAAAAAGGTGGACCGAAAATCGTTATAAGGGGTTTTTGGGGCCGCTTAATCAGAATTTTGCGTGGGAAACGTACCTCTGAACACCTGGTGCGCCGTACCCTCGCCTCGAACGTCTTCTCCGTGGGGCTCACCCGAATTTCTAGCGGGGAAGGAGGGAAACTCGGCGCCCGGAGGTTTTTCGCGTGGCTGAATTCAAATACGTCATCGACGAACCCCCTCGGACACCCGGTGCCCCCGAACCTCGACCTGGACATCATCCCCGAGAACTTTCTTGACAATATCGACAAAAACAGCCCGGAAATTATCGAAGGCGTGTTGTTTGAGGCGCGAAATCACGATTTCACGTCGAAAACGACCCTTCCACCACCTGGTGCACCTACCTGCGCTTGAACATCGTCTCCGAGGGTTTTCCAAACAAAATCGAAAAAGGTGAACCGAAAATCGTTATAAAGGGTTTTTTGGGCCGCTTAATCAGAATTTTGCGCGGGAAACGACCCCCTTAACACCTGGTGCGCTGTACCCTGGCCTCGAACGTCTACTCCAAAAATTTTCCTGACAATATCGCCAGAAACAACCCGAAAATTATTGGAAGGGGGTTTTTGGGCCCCTCAATCCAAACTTCACGTCGAAGGGGAGCCTCCCACCACCTGGCGCACCAGGACCTGCGCCTGAACGTTATCTCCGAGGGTCTTCCAAATATAATCGAAAAAAGTGGACCGAAAATCGTTATAAGGGGTTTTTGGGCCGCTTAATCAGAATTTTGCGTGGGAAAAGACCCCCTGAACACCTGGTGCGCTGTACCCTGGCCTCGAACGTCGCTCGGTGCCGGTGCACCAGGTGGTGGAAGGGTCGTTTTTGACGTGAAATTGTGATTTCGCGTCTCAAAAAACACACCTCCAATAGTTTCCGGGCTGTTCTTGTCGATATTGTCAAGAAAGTTCTCGGGGATGACGTCCAGGTCGAGGTTCGGGTGCACCAGGTGTCCGGGGTGGCTCGTCGATGCCATATTTGAATTCAGCCACCCGAAAAACCCTCGAGCGCGGAGTTTTTTTCCTTCCCCTCGTTATTTCTTGGAGAGTCCCACGGAGACGAGGTTCTTCGGTGTTCCTGAGCCCCAGGTGTCCAGGGGTCAATTTCAACATTTTAATCGTGATCAGCGAACTCGAAAACCCCCGGGTACCTGATTTGAGCCAGTTCTGACTCTTATTTACAGAGTTTTTACATTCTCCAAAAGGCCTCCCAAAAGATGCATTTTTGGCATGCATTTTTGACTTCAGCGATGCATTTCCCGATTTGTAATGGGAACAAAGTAGGTACATTTTTTTACAAATAATTTTCCGAAGCGAATGCAAAAAACCGCATTCCGATCCGTCTTTAGGGAAAAATTTCCGAACTTTTTTGCTTTATCCGCTCGACTATATAGTTAATAATTGGTAGAGCGAGCATTTTTTTTATTTAGTCGCTTTTATAGTCCAGTTACTGAACACTGAAAATATCAAAAGCTCCTGAAAAGTCGCCGAAGACTTCACTTTGGGCTCAATTTGTAGGACATGGCAGGTGTTTTTAAGCGAGGAAGAACTTAACGCGATTGAGTTCACGGATGGGGGGGGAAATGGCACCCCAAACCCTGGAAAACAGGTTTCTCTCTAATATCTGGCTACATATGCGAATTAGAGAATTTTACTTCAGCTAAAAAATGAAGATCGTCTTATCATCTACAAAAGTGGTTCCCATCATTTTTTTTTTTAATTCGATAGTTATCGAGATAATGGGACCTAAAAGTCTCCCCATTTCATCTGCTGATGCTCTGCCTGTAGGAATTCTGCTGTCTATGCATTAACTTGTGAGCGGGCGGACGAATTGTTTCATAACTCAGCAAAAAATTGACATTTTCCAATGATTCAAAGTTCATTCGTTGAGTGAAATTTTTTCACTCAACGGTTCATCACAATGGGAAGATTCGTAACTATCATTCCATGTGGCTTGCAGCTCGTTCGTACTTGACAAAAATATTTTAAAAAGCGGTCAAAGTTTTTTTCCACAGGATTTTGAGACTTTTTCATTAGTTCATATTTTTTCAAAAAATGGTCTTTTATCCTAATTTTTTTCAATAAAGGAACCTTAGAAGGTCTTGTATGATCTCAGAGATTTTTTTCAATATCTTTCTTGCGTTTTGATAAAAAATTGATTTGTTTATTTATTTAAAAAAAAAGTTCGGTTTTTACAGATGTGATCAATTTCCCTGATTTCTGGAAAATGATTGGATTTTATTAAAAATCAAAAAGTACATTTGAAAATTAGACACTCTGAGCTTTAAAATGATGTGCATTGAAAAGTAATATATAGGATGATAAATTTTTAAATCGCACTTGTTTCACAGATTGTACAGAGCTCCGAAAACGGCTGAAAAATCGCACTGCTGTTACAAGACTGTATCAACTCAAAATAGGATAAATATAACTCTAAAATGAAATATGGCTGAAATTGAATAGAACAATCCACTGGAACTATGTTCTCCCGATTATTTTGAAACCCTTCTTTTTTATTATCAGCAATATGCTCGTGATAGGATGATTATTAATATACCTACTTATCGGGACATTTAACGTTAATTTTCAACTAAAAATTACAAAAATATACACAATTCTATATTTTTACTCTAACGTCATGAAATATACGTACCAAGTTAGTACATGTGGAACATACAATATTATGTCTAAAAAGTACATTTTAAATACATACATTTTAGATCATAAAGATAGTAAGTAGATACATCGGTATATGAGAAAAGATAAATCTAAAATCTTGGTGTTATTTGCAAGCCGTAACGAGCTACGAGAATGAAAGCTGGCAACATTGCCCATTTACCGCTCTTTCTTAAATTTGTGACCATCCGATGTCAAGACAAAATTGTCAAATATTTAAAAAAAATGGCGGATTTTTGATACTTTCAACTGCGATTTTCTCTTTCAAAAGTGAATAGTCCAAGAATTGAATTTATTAAAACGTTCTATAGCAATATGGCTTTATATTAAAAAAAATCGTTGCAAAATTCCGAGGGTCGCGAACCTTACCGGATCCCATATGCAGGCTCCAGGGTTATTGGACCCTTTTGTAAAAAGCTTTCTGGAACACAAATCATATGAATACCAAAAATCGGGAGGCGTATTGTTTAACGCCACGGTTTTTGAAGCTTTTAATTTTTCGATTGATTACTTTGACGTTTCACGTGAATGTATTAATTAAACGTCATGAATGTTGAAGTTTTTTGTTATAGTTCATTCACGATGAGTTTGCAATAACAAAAGGTCTGTTCCAACCGCAATCATAAACTGTCAGAAACGATCAGAGAACAACTAGTCATAGCAAACAACGAGTTTACTTTCGCGTAATTCTCATCACTGATTGCAATGGTCGGCTATTCTCTGACAGTTTCCAACATTTTGTGATTGCAGTTGGAACAGACCTAAAACATGACAGATGTTTTACATCGTTGCCACGTGGCCACGTTTCTCCAGCTGTTAGCATAAAATTATGTTGATAAGTTGATTATTGTATAAGATTATATTCAACTCAAAAATAAAAGCAGAAATTATAAAATTTTGATGATTAAATACATAAATTTCAAGATGTCTAAGTTTGGAACCTTAATTTTAACTGGAAAATGTTATCTTCATGCACATGTTGAATTTCATCGTTATTGCAGTATTAAGCGTTTGTGCTGTGACTACACACGATCGCCATTTCGGTATTATTGCACAATCGTCAGATATAAAGACTCTCTCAAAATATCATATCAGGGATGCTACCATCTCCTTGCAACCACTCCATCAAAACTTATAGGCATTTAAATAGTTATGAAAATAACAAATTATATCTTACACAATAAATAACAAACTATAAAATGCGAATGGAAACGACAACCCAACACAAAAAATTCTGACAAAATTGTCTGACTTTGACAACATACGTCTGACAACCCCGGACACGGCAGCCAACTTTTGGACCGTAATTTCCCCGTTATACAGTGTGTCGCATTTAAGATGATGACACTCCCATATTTTCGCCGTTTGAAGAATTAGATATTCGGATTTTTGTAGAGTCATACAGGTTGATGGGCCACATTTCTTGAAATAGTCAACTGAAATCTGAACTTTAAACTCAACCTACTACGGTTTCACAAACAGGACCGCTTCTCGATATTTTGCTTTGCGTTAGAGATATCGAAAAATATTATTGAAAAAAATTGTTCAGAATATTATGTTAACCCCACATACCAAATTTCATCACAAAATTCGCATCTGTATCTTTGGAGTAGGGAGGGTGAGTATGTAGGCTTACAGCCCTTAGGCCACATGTTACCCATTGTACATTCTCCCGAGGAGTTGTCCTCCTAGGTCATTGTCCATCCTGTCCTTCTCAGGAAGGTGGACAGGTCACTAGGAGATATCTCCTTTATATGGGCAGGTATAGGCCAAGACTCACCGAACACACACTCTCTTATTGACGATAACTCCGGACACTCGCATAAGACATGCCTGACAGTTTCATCTTCCTGCTCACACATCCTGCACAGAGGTGTGTCTCCACTAGCCCCATAGTATGGAGGTGTTTCCTTAGTTGACAGTGACCAGTCAGAAATCCTACTGTTAAACGTAGGTTTTTCCTGGTCATAGCCAAATATTTCTTCGGCGCCAGCTTCCCAGGGTCACCCAGGGTGATCCTGGCAAGACTGCATCCTTTGATTTCATCCCATCTCTTAAGGGATTGAGCATGGGTGTAACGTTTGGCTAGTTCCGCAATTATCGTCGTTAGGCCGTAGGTGTCACTGGGTCCTAGAATTTTCAGTCCAGCGGCTTCCCTGGCTGAAGAATCAGCAATGCGATTTCCTTTACTCCTGTCGTGCCCTTTAACCCACCTCAGGATAATATTGTTATCTGCCGAGGCGTCAGCTAAATCTTGGTGGCACTCTATCTAGTACTAGCCTCGATAACACGTTGTCTGTTCAAGACTAATAGGGCTTGTCTACTATCAGTGCAGATTATTATGTTTTTGCCAGAAATTCCTCTTCTGGTTAGTTCTTTAGTGGCAACTGAGATACCAGCCAGATCTGTTTGAGCCACGCTGGTATTGTTTCCCATTCCCCACTTAATCTCCAGGATCAGTGCTCTCGAGTAAACTCCACATCCTGAGCCTTCTTTCATTTTTGAACAAAAAAAAAATCTTGCATTTTTAATCTTCTTATTTTTTGGTCAGAGTATACAAAATTATTATTTATTTTGATAATAATTATTGTGCCGTGGAAATTGAAATCTTGACACGGTGTCATGTATTCAAATATGTTAGTATAGTAAAGAGCACTTTCAAAGGAAGTGTGGAAGAGCGCCACTTAGCTGGCGCTTCTCGTATGAGAACATCATCTAAGAGCGAACGTCGCCTTTGCATGTATTGTATTTTCATAACACAGCAATAAAGTAATTTAATATTATTATTATTATTATTATTATTATTATTATATTGATCAAATTGATCAATATCTTGTAATAATAAATGTGGGTTGGCAAAAAAATTGAAAAATTAAAAATGCGAATTTTGTGATGAATTTCGGTATGTGGGGTTAATTTTGGGATAATTTTTACGCGAAGCAAAATATCGAAAAGTGACCCCTTTTGTGAAATTGTAGTAGGCTGAGATTAAAGTTCAGATTTCAGTTGATTAACTTAAAAGACGTATGACATGTATGACAAAAATTCAAATCTGTAATCTTTCAAACGGCGAAAATATGGGGGTGTCTTCATCTTAAATGCGACACACTGTATGATTAATTATTCCATTCACACTTTGGATATTTATATTTTGTCCAGTGGCTGCAATTGTTACTACAAATGTCAAAATTGCAAACTTATGGTGAAAGAGCTTTATATTTTCCTATTTTTCTGGTTAATTCGATAGGCAAAAATCAGTAGTGTGTCACACATGTATGAAAAGCTTTAACAGTCCTCAACTATCAGCTGGTCTCGCTTAGCTACGCTCGCTTGTACATCCAGTAGTCTCGAGCTGCTAAGGCCCATTTTCTGCCCTTGTGACACATATTATTTTTATTATGTCTATTTTTCATTTCAGGTCACTACTATGATCAGCTGGCCAAACGTAACTTATTTTGGGACACTGATCTAAGATTTCTCATTAATATTAAAATATCTGAAGCCGAAGAATCTTATCACACTGGACCAATGACTAAATTTGTTACTCTCAGGATGAGAAATGGTGTTAATTTCACCTTGCAGTTGGTTGAATACAAAACCAATTTTTGGACCACCAACGAACCCTTCCTATTTCTTTCAAATAATTCAAAATCTTGCATCACCTTATTGAAATCGGAACCTTTGTTCGAAGTATTTTTAAAGAAAACCAATGGTTTTCCTTGCAATTATTCAATAATTGCCAGTAGCACTGATTTGCTTGAGAAAATTATAATTCCTGTTATAATGATAGTTATTATTATCGTTGTCTCGATTGTGGGTACTTGCGCCTTAAAAAGGATTTATAGTAAGAAACGCAAACAGACTATAGGAATGTACCATGCATGGTACCAATACAGAAAACAAAAAACATGTGAGGATAATGATTCGGGTTACATGGAAGTCGTGGAGACAGTCGAGAATCTAGAACAACCAGTGTACGACTACGCGTATTCTACATTCCAACATTTGCAATTACTCAACACCAAGAAGAATAGAATATCGGAAGCTTTTCCTCAACAAATTTCTTAAATACCCTTGAAAATTCTGTTCACTAACTAAACATATTTATTTATAACAGTTTGGAAACTTGGGACACAAACATCAATTTTTTCCGAGAAGACCAGTCATTTTTCTAGATTCTCGAATAAACTCCGCTGGAGTGACAATGACAATTTTTTTACAGAAAAATTTAGATAAAGTAAATAACTTCACCTACTACCAATATGTAATATCAAACATTAAGATACTGATATGAGTTTCGTAATGAGATTAATTAATAATATATAATTAATAAAATTAATTGGAATGAACGTGTCAAAGTTGACAGTTTGCAGAATGCACCAGTCCTCGAATCGCTTATATTCTTTTTCGTATCTATTGGGGAATTTAGCGGGTACTAAGGTTTGTATTGCGTCATTTGCAGCAAGTTCTATATCAGAATTCACACTTTCATAGTCAGATCTCATGTCGTTACAATTATAGGTCAGTTCCAACCGCAGTCAGAAACTGTCAGAAGCGATCAGAGAATAAAATGATCAATAGTAAACAACGAGTTTACGTTCGCGTAATTCCTACCCCTAATTGCAATGGTCAACTATTCTCTGATCGTTTCTGACAGTTTCTGATTGCGGTTGGAACAGACCTAATAACAAACTGAAGTGAGTGCGTCAAAATTGACGGTTCGCAAAATAAATCAACAATGAGCGCAACGCTTGCTTGTTACATGATTTTAATATCATTTATTTCAGGAATATTGACTAATTTTGAGTGAATAATTAACATTATTGGTAGTAGGTAAAATATTGTATTATTTTCGTATCGTAAATTCATATAACGATATTCAATGGGTTATCAAACTCTTTTGACAAATTTCCCATCTCATTTCGTAATATGAATCTTTACAACACTTATATCGTAAGTATCTATTACAAAGCCGTCAGATTTTCTGTCAAATAGAATACTAGTTTGTGGTTAGATGTGGGGGTGTCACTATTATTGCATATTTAACGTATTCTTTACTAAGATTGTTGTATTTGTGCAATATTAATGATTCCTCCAGTCCAGAAAAATGCTCTTAGCTCTTAGCTTCTGAACGAATTATATCTACCCTCTACTGAAGAGACGCAAATACGCCGAGATCGGTCTATAAGTGTAATAGTTATTGTCCTTTCGAATAGCAAATTAAAGTGGTTGGTTTTATCTTGCGGATATACCAACCCCGTTTTACTTTGAAGTGTAATTCAATGTCAGTCGTGGTATGTAGCCAGGGAAGTAGCTGTTGATCCTAAGTGAACGGTCTTTGTTTTTTGATTTTCAAAGACTCTGTAAGGCGTTATAATAGTGGTATACTATCACCTTTGACAAAAATCTAATTCTTTTGAATTAAAATATACGGTGTCTCCTAAGGCAATATACGAGGTTCCTTATTATTCACTAATTAAACATCTAATGTCTTGTCTTGTCTTGTCTTAACTACATAAATTATAATTATTACGCAGATTATACTAAGATGGTTTATTCCTTTGATAACAAAGATCTTTCAGAAGCCTCTCAGGAAAATAAATACAGATCTCAAAGATATTTCGAGAATGTCAGAGAAACTCTGGCCAAAAGTTAATCCCTGCAAAACATCTGTTATAGATTTTTGTGGTGACGTCAAACAGCAGTGAAAAACATTTTTCTTGAAATTAATGGAACTGATATTCCTGTTGAAAGATACTGCAGCAATTAAGGACTAATAGTTAATACGAAATTTTGGTTTAGGGAACACGTTACAGCAAAATTACAAAGAGCGTACGCCTTATTGAAATTATCTATCCTCAGAGACATAAACTATCAACCGAAACCAAAAAAATGTTAAGTGATGCTTTAATTCTCTCCCACTTCCATCATTCTGACACAGTATGTGGCCCATGTCTTGATGCTAAAGATTCTAAACGAATACAAAATTCTAGTATAAGACCGATCTATGGAATAAGGAAATTTGGGAAAATTTCATACAAATTCAGAGGATTAAAATTGTTGAGCATGTTTAATCTTAAAAAATTACAATTAGCAGTTTTTTATCATACAATACATACTACAAAAACGCCGGATTCTGTATCTGTATCTATAAAGTAGGGAGGGTGAGTGTAGGCTCACAGCACTTGGGCCACATATGACCCATTGTACATCCTCCCGAGGAGTTGTCCTCCTAGGTCATCGTCCATCCTACCCTTCCCAGGAAGGTGGACAGGTCACTAGGAGACATCTCCTTTATATCGGCAGGAGTAGGCCAAGACTCACCGAACACACACTCTCTTATCGACGATAACTGCGGACACTCGCATGAGGCATGCCTGACAGTTTCATCTTCCTGTTCACACATCCTGTAAAGAGGTGTGTCCACTAGCCCCATAGTATGGAGGTGTTTCCTTAATTGACAGTAACCAGTCAGAAATCCTACTGTTAAACGTAGGTTTTTCCTGGTCATCGCCAAATATTTCTTCGACCCCGCTTCCCAGGGTCGCCCAGGGTGATCCTGGCAAGACTGCATCCTTTGATTCCATCCCATATCTTGAGGGATTGAGCATGGGTGTAACGGTTGGCTAGTTCAGCAATTGTCGAAGTCGTCAGGCCGTAGGTGTCACTGGGTCCTGAAATTTTTAGTCCAGCCTCTTCCCTGGCTGAAAAATTGGCAAGGCGATTACCTTTACTCCTGTCGTGACCATTAACCCAACTCAGGATAATATTGTTATCTGCCGAAGCGTTAGTTAGATCTTGGTGGCACTCTAGTACTAGCTCCGATATAACACGTTGTCTGTTCAAGGCTAATAGGGCTTATTCACATACCAAACTCACACTTGAAACTGATATCCACAATTTAAATGTGAGAAAGAAAACAATTGTTCGTACTTCACGTTTTTCCAAAACTATTTTCGACCGTTCGTTTTTAGGTATGGTATATCAGTCCACATCAATAAAATGCTTGCTATGAATCCATCATCTGCCTGTTCGTGCCACCTCGCTCAACTAGGCAGGTGGAAACATTTGATGTGCCTTTCATTCGATACGAATATGCTTTCCACTCGTTTTTGCTCAGAGCCATGAGACTTAGCTAATTCTGTCCTTAGGTAACAGATATTCAGTAACTCTATTAATCAGTTTAAGAACCTCCTGACTCAACCAGACATTTTAATGTAACGGATGTAATTGTCGTAGTTTCATTTTATTTTGTACAATATATTAATAGTGTTTATGCTGCACATGCAAAATTTCAAATTTTTCCTTTTGTTTAACCATTCTTATTAAATTGTCTTATTATTATTGTATTTATCCATTTTTATTATTGTATTGTATTTTATAATGTAATTATATATTGTATTTGTGGTTTGTTCTACTATGAAAGTAGAAAAAGGCATTTTCGCAACTCGTGCACGAAAGTATAACTTCACGCACAAGTGTCATACAAAACTTTATCTACGACCACATGAAGAAAAAACAAAAAAATGTGCTCTGAAGGGGTTAAAAAACATACAAATGAGTTTTCTATAAACAAATATATACACAACGAATTCTAATTATTTAAATTCATAGTTCCAGTAAAATGAGGACAATTATTCAAACCACTAGTTATAACATTGGGTAATTTGTCTTTTTTCAAAGTAACAAATATTTTTCACTATGTCCGACAGTTCTGTCAAATTTACTGAGAGCACAAAAGTTTATACAACAAACGACTAAATTCAAGGCAACTAGATATTAATTACGTAGCTAAAAAAGTGTTAAAATGAAAACCCCATTTTAAAAGCATTGGTCATTTACGCACGCTTTTGGGTATTATAATGAGTCCCATATAAAAAGCGTTGTTCATTCAGGCACGCTTTTTAACGTATTTGTAATGTATGATTTCACACACTTTTTGGTTCGTAAATGCCTAATTTTAAAGGTGGTCGTAGATAAATGAATAAATCATATCTTCGTTGTTCGGCTATGTCAATTAAACAAAAATACAAAAAATATCTGTTTGATTTGCAGTATTAGTCTGTTCCCTTCCTTGATCCCTACTTGCTTACATCATCCCTTTCCTGTTGTTATATCCTGAAAGTTTATATTCATATTAGATAGATTATATAGATGATTTATTGTGTATAAGAATCACATCTTTTCACAAGAAGTACGGCTATACAATATTATAATTAAATAGGTAAATTATTCACTCCAAGAGTTCATCCATTTCTCAAATGTGGTTGTAAAAAATCCAAACAAGAAGGATCAATAATTAAACTCAAAGTCCAAACCACAAATTTTAATATTGTCCACCAAAAGGA
>CAJUYG010000964.1:0-40139 GCA_910591675.1 Galerucella calmariensis | reverse complement strand
TAAAATGCGTGCGGGAAAGTGGGTTAAAGCGCACGGTAGTAGAAAAAGAAAATTTCAGTACACTTTACTACAACAAACGAAATTTTGATGCTCAAGTACTTACCAAAAATGCACAGTCCAATTGTTGCTTTAAGTCACTTACAATATTTCTGATATTATAAAATAATATTGAACTGTCAAATTTGTTTTTGACTTGGCAATCACAAAACCAGTAACCACGGAAATGTAGTGCGCAGTTTTATAATTATTATTCTCTGAATTTATCAACTTCGTTGCAATCGTTTTGAATTTTTATTTAAATATTAATTAGCTCTATAGTCTGGATGCCGTTTGCGGAAAAAATAGCATGTTTCATTCGGAGCAAAAGCCCTTTTTGTGGCTCAGACTCGCCACAAAAAGTTATACTTTTACTCCTAATAAAACAATATACTATTTCTCCTCCCCGTATTGTAAACAACACATTTTGACACTGTTTTGAAGGACGTAACTAACAATAATTACCAAAAAGGATACGATTGCCATTGACGATTGGTTGTAAGTCAACTAACCACCCTTGGGTGTGTGAAGTTGAGCAGAGTTCCATAGAAGTATTTTTTTAATCGAAAAACGATAAAAGCAAACAGGTTATGGGCCCAGAATAACCAAACACACAAAGAAAGAAGGATTGATAAACTAAGAAAATTTGTAAGTGGCGGCACAAAGTGAAGAAATAAATGGCAGGTATAAGCAGTGAAAAAATTGGAATAAAACCATTTTATGGTAATCAGTTCCAAAATGGTGTGGGAATGCCTAGACAAACTCAATGAACTAGGCGAGAACAATATAGTCACCTAACCATGGATTCCAGGACACACTGGAATAGAAGGAAATGAAATAGCAGATGAATTAGCACAGAGGAGGACTGAAATACCTTTCTGGGGGAAGAAGAATGCAGATTTTGTGGAATGGAAGAAGCAACCTCCATCCACATACGTTTCAACTGCACAGCACTTCAGAATCCTAGAGCACAGCACCTAGGAGATTACTGGATAGAAGAGGAACATTTACCTAAGTTGAAGCCTGTGGACATCCTAAAATTCCTCCGGGAAATAGGACTAAAGGAACTACTAGTTTCTGAGACTCTTCTCAGAAACTGAGTAGAAGTAAAGAAGTAAGGGGGCACAATGGATCTTTTAGGTCTCAGTGAATGTCACCCCTAAATACATACATACATACATATACACATACACGACCGTGAATTGTCATTAAAGTACCTACTCGTTTTTAGTAATTCTGGACTCGGCTCCTTCGTCGTCTCATCCGTAAACATCTACTTCAATAAGCCATTTTCCGGACTTGTAATGTCAATTACTATTCCATCAATTAAACATTCGTGAAATTGACTTCTATTCTTTTTAGGATTATTTCAATTTTACTATTACCAGTAAACGTGAAAATCTGTAAAGTGCTCTTCAACCAGACAAATTGTGTCAAATTACTCCCTCTAGGGATGGAATTCAGTAGTCCTGGTACAGTTTTCAACTTTAATTAGAAATAGCTTTTATACCTATAATTGGTGTCTATTTATGTATCTCATAACGTTGAGTAATAAATATATTTATCACTTAACGCTTATAACAAATATATTGAATAAAAGATTACTAGTATGTATTACACTGTTAAATATTTAGTCATCACTAAAAGGTCAGTTACCTACAAAACTGCATATATTTGCATATATTTGATAATATGATAAACTTTCTTTTTATGCACACACACACACACTCATTCAGTATTTATTTTGCGATAATAGATTTGTTGAACTGGGTTATTAGGATTTGTCTAGGTACAATTATATGCAGATAAATATACGAATGATTTATTTCATACTTTTTCATATTCAGAATCGGAGCTATCACCAGTATTTATGTCTATGGTAATTGGTTGAATGCCAATATCAACTATATTCTGCTCCCAGGCATACCACTTTTTTATAATTTCATGGGTATGCCTAACACTTTTCCCCCAAATTTGTTGATCACATTGTTCCAGTGCCTCTTTCCACATATTTATAACAGAACTATCTGAATAACCATCTTTACCAATATATTTATTGTAATATGATTTGCAATTTGCCCAAATTAATTCGATAGCGTTGAATTCACAATGATATGGCGGTAGTCTCAGCACCTCATGACCATGTTCTCTTAGTAACTCTTCAATTTCATACACGTTTCCTTTTCTATTCATTTTTGCAATTTGTAGCAACTCAGGTTTTGTAAGTTTTCAAACTTAATGTTGTTTGTTATTAAACATGTAACAATCTCATTTTTTGTCAAATTAGTAGAAGGTTGCTTTTCTAAAAGAACACTTGTTAGGTAAATAGCTATTTTAGACGACAGTGACAGTTCCGTACTGCAAAACACTTTCGGGACGCTCTGATAGAAATATACATATTCCATCTACATCCAATCCAATAAATATTAATAAAATTGTCCTGGAGGTACAATCGACATCAATTTTTGCAAATAATTAATGTATTAATATTGACATTGCAAATATCATTAAGTACATTATATTGTTCAATAAATAAAATGTTTATAACTCTCTATTATTTATTTTCTTTCCTCAGTGTAATTGGAAAAGTTTTGGATTTTATGCGTCGTCTAAAAAATGTTGTGTACGCCGCGGCTGAAAAACTACTTTGTTGGACTCGTCTGTTGTTCGCCTCACTTCGCTCGTCTCGCAATTTTCAGACTCGTCCAACAAAGTAACACTTTCAGTCCTTGGCATACAAATAACTATTCTATTGAAGATAATTTAATGAAGAGGTATGAAATATTCATCAAAATCAAGGCAAATCTTCCATTATACCCTCTCATTTACAAATTTGAATAAACAATAACATTTTATAATGATAATGATTCTTGAATTCAGTTTTATTTTGAAATTTATAATAAAAAATACAGCTAATTTATGTCCTATTGATATTTACTTGAATATCCCTATTATATTCTACAACAAATTACCTACATTTGTTATAATTCATCAATTCATCACATACCTACATATAATTTTCATAGCATCGTCTTTTTCAAGAGCCTACGCAACATACAATCACTTGCACTAGAATCTATTCACTCAGCGGCGTTTCACAATATTTTTTGCGCGATCGATCTTTTTTGTTTATTCACAGCATCGGTTGTCAGGACGGTAGGTTGTGTTTACTGGTTTCTAAGTCTAACACGTCGGTAAGTGATATACTATATAAAACTATATAAAAAGTAATAAATAACATAAAAACAATTTCCCCAAAAATGCAAATATATTTTAAACTGATCGAGAAGTATAAATGTCACTTTTTACTTTTCGTTCATTTCGAAGAAATTTAAATTATTTCATTCGAAATTTATTTCAATACGATCGCGCAAAAAATGGTATAAGCATCTCGAACGTTAAGGGTAATACTGGTCTATTATTGATACTATTATACTATTATTGAAGTTTAATTCTCAACAACGCTAACATATATGAATGAATATTAAAAAATTTACTTGATTAGAGTTCCGTACTCTATCACCGTCCGTCTGTCACTAGGCTATATCTCATGAACATGATAAGTGGACTGTTGACATTTTCACAGAGGATGCCGCTATAGCAACAAATACTAAGAACAGAATCAAATGAATATTTAGGGGGCTCCATACAAAAAACGTGATTCTCTCGCCGTTTTTATAGATAATGGTAGGTACGGAGTCCTTCGTGCGCGAGTCCGACTCGCACTTGCCATTTTTTTATTAATTTATAATTGACTAGGCTCGACAGACGTTGTCCTGTCCCAGCCTTGTGTAATCAATAACATACTAAGCACATTTGGACAACTTTATTTTGATTGTACTACTACTACTACTACTAAATGTGCAGGCGAGTCTTGACCTAGACAAACTCAAGCAAAGGTTCCGTCACTGAGGCCACTGGTATCTAGCTACCTAGATATCCATGAAGCCGAGCCCTTCAATAAAGGCCAGAACCTTTTTCAGTGGATGCCTGCTTGTGTCTCCAGGGGCCATAACAGGGACTCCAAAGATTCGCCTGCGTAGTACAGCCCAGTGTGGACACTCTAAGAGAACATGGACTGACGTTTCGTCAGTCATGCCGCAACCCCTACATAGGGAACTTTCCTCTACTCCTAGGTCGAAGAGGTGCTTCCTCACACAGCAGTGCCCTGTTAGGAGTCCTGCTATCTTTAGGAGTCCTGCTATCTTCCTCAACCTACTCCTTGGTAGTTCAATTGCTGCCCTAGCGTGTCCATCAGTCCATCCCTTCAGTAGAAAATTGGATTGTCTAGGACCCTGCAGAGCATTCCAATGAGCGAGGTGCGAGTTCCTCAGCCACTTCCTCGTCTCCTTGCGTATTGTTTGATTTGTTAGGCCCGGGCCGCCATTTCGTTGCCTTCAAAAACAGAGTGAGTTGGAATCCATTCTAGCCGCACTGCGCTCCGACTTGCAAGATCAGCAAGTCGTTCTCGACATTCGTCAGAAAGCCCTGAGTTGATGGTATATCCACTCAGGGCTTTAATTGCTGCCTGACTGCGCACATTCCAAGATAGCGTATATCTCGGCCTGATATGCAGATACACCATCACCCAATGGTACACAGATTTGTGTCCTTGGGTTCCTAGAGTGAATTCCAGCCCCTGCTCTATCACCGGAGCATGAGCCATCTGTGTACCAGACGGTACCATGAGGCTGTGTATTCCTCTCTTGGGTCTCTATCCTGATTGTAAAATATTACATTAGTACGTATTTTGGGTAAAGAAATCATGTTTTTCCTGGTATGGGCTGGAAGCACGCAGTCAGTAAGGAACGTTGGTGTGGTACGCACAGGCTGAGAGTAATATAAAATCAGGAGCCGAAGTCCATGGTGCAAAACATCAGACGTACCAACACAGCAAACTCCTGGTCAGAAAATCCCGAAATAGCTGACTAACGTAATATTAAACCTCAGCAGGGCCCAGATAAGGAAATTGACGGAATTACTCACCGGTTACTGTACCCTGAGGAAGCACATGCATATCTATATGTCTGTATCTATCTATCTGTCGCTGTGCATGGAAGAGGAGGAGACATTATCTTCGAATTTCAAGCACTGCCTCATTGGATATATGGATTCCTATTACTAGAGTACCTAAGGGAGGTTTTCTCCAAGAAGGCTTGGTCTCTTTATATTAACGGTACTTTAAAGAGCCCAAAAAGTCTTGGATGTCATGCAGTTCGAATTCAAGATCAAGCTCTCGTCTTCTTGAATTGAATTGGTAAACTTTTCCCTCAAGCTTTGCCTTCTACGCCATTTCCAAAGCTTGTTTCATTAGCTCCATAACATAATGGTGTTTCGGAGTATTAGCAAGAGTCGTATTCTTGACTGAAAGATTAGAGCTATCCAAGAGAACACTAATTATGTCTTTCATTTTGCTTGGATACTCTGTCAAGGCAGTGACAAAGACAATATATCTGTTCTATGGGGAAGCTTTCCCCAGGCAAGAATACAGCCCCACCTCTCTTTCCAATTCTTCTAGGGGTTGATCTATAACGAGATTCCAAAGCATAAATATCTATTTTATCTCGTCTTTTGGTTATTTGAACAAAATTTATCACATACTGCTTTCAAACAATATTTATTTCAAAAATGAGGCAAAGTTTTTGGTTCAAGGTATTTCCAACTGCTCTTCAAACTAACTTTTTTAAGTGAATTTTTTTAAACTACCCTTATTGTGACGCACATGTTTTGTCTTAACTTATAATAATTTCATATATATCTTCGAAGAGAGATTAAGAATAAGCCCAATGATTATTCATTGATTTTTTTGTCCCACATTTTGTTATTGAACAAACAAACCATTTTATCTGTTTTAGATTATAGAGATATGTATTATCTATTATTGCCCACGTAAAATTACCGTGGTTGTATGTGAGCCTTTCGTCAAAGTCGGTTGATCTTGAAAGTAGTGATTTCATGTGCTGATTTTTCAAAAAATTAGGAGTGGTAAGTATTCACATTTTGGTTTTATGATCTAGGAGCACTCACTGTATATATTTGTTTTTTTTATTGAGTAGGCGAATCTTCAAATTATATTTAATATTTTTTGGAAGTTATAGTGATTTTTATTTTATTTTTGAAATGATATTTTTCTCGAGATTTTTATTTTTATTTTTTGTGAAATATTCCCAGTACGTATAGCTTGTCAATGCGTGGACATTTTTTCAAGGCTACAAAGTGTACCACCAGAGTAAATGTCCTAAGATTTTTTTTGCCGAAATTTGAAAATATTATTCTTCTTTTTGGATATGAGAACTCTTAATAAAATTGAATTAATAATAGAAAGATGGTCCAAATCGAGTTAATAATGGAAAGATTTTTTCAGGTTTATATTCATTGAACTGTTTTGTTTTGAAGATATAATAGGTGCAATGTTTTGCAATTCAAAATCAAAATTATTGGAACTTAAGTTCTTTACGCCAGGTTATGTTTGAGCGACCAGGGGTCGCGACGCAAAAGATCTGACCGTTACGCGTTACGTTACGCTGCGTTATGTTACATTGCTTCGTTATGTGCCTTGCTTTTGTGTGCTTGTGCCTCCTTAGTCTCTCTCGTTTACGAAGCAGCGATTCATAATAATAAATATGCTCCTGCCGGGATTCGAACCCGGGCCGCCCGCGTGCAATGCGAGCATTCTAACCACTGAACCAACGATGCTCTATTGAAATTCTATGCAAAGCTGGTATTCGCAGTGCTGGTGATCTACTTGAATTTGTTCGGATAAATTTTACTATTATTTCCATAATTTTTTTTGCGCGATTAAGGGGTCTAGCACATTTACTTTTCGAAATACAGGGTGTTGAAATTTTGAAAACTTGAATGTTTTAATTCGATAACTTTAAAATGGATGGATAAATTGATTTGACATTTGGCAGGTAGTTTTTAAATGTAAAAGGGCATATTTTGCAAGAAATTGTAGTTTGTGCCACTAGTGTGGATATGGACAATCTACACGAGTCGAGCAGCATATTTTTTCTACGACCCACTTAGGAAAAAATCTAGAAAATAAAAATTTCTATAAACTGTAATATAACTTCAAATTAAAAATTTAACAATTCAATTTTATGTTTCCACTAATTTTGTGGTAAACGTACAGTTCTTGAATGTCCAATTTGTATAGTGCTACGGTTTCCTTTTTTAAATATACGATGCTGTTATAAGTAGATGTTGCCAGTCGGACTCCCTCATGAAGGGTACCGTACCATTATCTATAATAATGAATATTCTGCTAAATATTTCAAACGTCTACCTGTTGTCGTTATTAATATCAAGCAGAATGATTATTTAAAAATAAAATTAACAATAAAAAAAAATTCCTCGCGGGGAATCGAACCCGGGTCTACCGCGTGAGAGTCTGGTGTGCTTACTACTCAACCACCAAAGAATATGCAAATTGTTTATCTATAACGTCAGATGTATTACATAACTTTTGCTTAAAGGGAACTAAAGTTCCTACCGTGTGTCCCGCGACACGTTCTACCTTTTTTTTTAGATGCAAACTTTCGCTAAAAATTTTCAAAAATAAAAATGAAGCTGCGACCGTAGCAATACAATTAATATCTATTATCAATCAAATGCTCTTATTGAGAAATTTTTTGTTCAAAAATTGTTAGTGATAATTTCAGTGGTGCTTCGAATTTTGGCAATAATTGTTCCAATTGTACATTCAATATCACTATAAATAACAAATAAATACCATTTCTTTTTTAGTTCCAAGTCTAGGTCTATGAGATTTGAGTAAATTAAATTGAGTCCGTCAGTATCGCTCTTGGTATTCATTGGATGTTCTTCTTGTGATATTCTAGTCATTTCAATAAAAAGTCGTTCTGTATAGTTTTTACATTTGTCAAGTACTACAGTGTTCCCAAAGTCTATACTATGTCCGGTATTATGGGCATGTTGGGCTAATGCACATCGATTCACGTATCGTTTGCAATCGCTTCTATGTGAAGTTATTCGGTCTTTTAGGTGTCTTACAGTATGTCCTATGTAATTTTGTTCACAATCTTTACAAGGAATTTTGTATATAATATTGGAAAGTTGTTCTTTTTTAATTCTATCTTTTAATTTTGAAAAAACATTAGATACCTTCTTTATTGGTCTATTCGCGATTTTAACGTTATCAACATCTTTGAAAATAGAGGAGATTTTAGATGTTAGATTTCTTACATATGGTAAAGGTTTATAAGTAATCAATTGCGGTTCTTCTTGTAGTGGTTTTTCAGGTTTATCGGTGTTTTGTTCTTGTGTGTTAATGGTTTGATGAATCGGCGAATGGTATAATAATTTTCCAAGTAAATTTAGAGGGTAACTGTTGTCCTTTAGAATATTCTCGATCAACCGTATATTTTTGTGGTATAAACTAGAATCAGATATTTTATGGATCCTGTTTTTAAGAGCCATAACTAGGTTAATTTTCATTGTATAGGATGATATGAGTGAAAATTTAGAAATCTACCTGAAAAAGTTGGTTTGATGTACCAGTCTAGAATAATTTCTTGTGTTGTTTTCCTTATTAAGAGTGTATCGAGGAAAGGTACTGTTCGATTAGTTTCTTCTTCTAAGGTGAATTGGATGTTCTCATGAAAAGTGTTGAATCTTAGTAAAAAATCTTCTCGTTTTCCTTCAGGTACTGCACATATGATATCATCAACGTATTTCTTAATGAAAGGTATTGGGTAAGGGGTTTTGGATAGAACGTCGTCCAGAATAAAGTCCATGATGTATTGGGCAATTATAGGAGAAATAGTGCTACCCATAGGAGTACCAAAAATTTGTTTGTAGAATTTATTATTAAAACTAAAATAAGTATTATTGAAGATGAACCTTAATGTGATAATGAAATCTTTAAAGGTTAATTTACAATGGTTTGAAATAGAGCTCCAGTTTTGAGTTATACAAAGCTCTACCAATTCAAATGGAATATTAGTAAAAAGAGAAACTACATCTAAACTTATTATCACATAATTAGGTGGTAATATCTTATTTTTCATGAAGTCTACGAAATGGAATGTATCTTTAGTAAAATATGGATTATTGATATCATAAGAGTTTGATAAAATATCTGTTAAGAATTGGGAGATATTATTTGTCATTTTCAATTTTGACATTAGTTTGGTGAAATAATCAAAATTTAGACGTGTTTTTAGGAAAGTATTCTGTATTTTTTTATATAATGGAGTTTTTAGATATTATTTTTTAATCACAAGTTTTGTTCTGATGAAGTTGACGAAGCGCAACGAAAGCTCAACAAAATAAAGTGTGTACTTTAAAATAAGTATTATTTTCTAAAAAAACCACTAAATATAATCACAGTTAGTATATGACTAGAGATGAACAATACAATATATATATATATATATATATATATATATATATATATAATCAAAACCTTAGTATACCCGTAGGTGTTAGGGTGTAATGTTTAATTATTATAAATAAAATTGGCCCATTGTTTCTTGTTCTTTGCCATGTTGTTTCCTACTGTCCATGTTTTATTTATTTTCGCTAAATTCTCTACAATTACATCATTCCATGTTTTCCTTGGTCGGCCTCTCGTCTGTTTTTGGATTGATCTTGCTCTCCATATATTCTCTTGACTTGCCTATTGTTGTTCATTCTTGCTAAATGACCAAACCATCTTAGTTGCTGTCTTTCTATATTACTTAATATCGGTTCCATTTCTAGAGCATCTCTTATAATTTCATTTTCTATCTCTTTTTGTTATTCCCTCTATGACAGCTTGTATTTTACTTTTCTGCTGCTTAGATAATGTCCAGCTTTCAAAATAAATACCAAAATACCTATATATAGTTGCCCAATTAAATTGTTTTACTAAGCTTGTAAGAGACAATGTTTTTTTCTCCAAATTCCAATTGGAGAGCTCAAATGGAATTACTTTTAGTCCTAGGATTAAAAGTAGCGTTTTTAATCCTTGGATTAGAAGAGTTGCTAAGCAACGAGCAAATTTTTGTATTTTTGTACGGTAAAAGAATTTATGGCTTTTGCTCCTGAAAATAGTACAAAAATGTCAACATTTTTTGATGGTTGGAGAAAAGTTCGTCCTTCGTTTCAAATGTTTGTAACAAATGACTAGAGAACAGTTGCGTGTCCATAACAAATCAAAATCATACTATGTAATGTCTCAGTGACAGTGGCAGTGACAGTGACAGTCAAGCCGCCCTTAAAGCACTTCAGAGCTATAGGGTGACATCTCGGCTAGTATGGGAATGCGGCGAAGAACTTAGAAGACTGGCGACTCGGAACAGTGTAACACTGGAGTGGGTCCCAGGTCATAAAGGAATCGCAGGCAATGAAAAAGCTGACGAACTCGCAAGAGTAGGATCGTCAACTATGATGAACGGACCCGAACCTGCTGTGGGCATCCCCATATGCTTAACGAGTTCATGGTTAAAAGGGTGGTTGAAAGAACAACACAATAAACACTGGAAGAATACGACCAGGCAAATACATGGGAAGAAATTAATAAAATAACCATCAGAAAAAGAGGCGAAAGAACTGCTCTCAATGAGCAGGAACAAGAACAACAGAAGATGCAAAAAGGATACCGAAACAGCTCTGCATATACTATGCAACTGTGAGTCGCTGGACCACAGAAGGCAGAAACTGTATGGTAGACCCCAAATGACTCCAGAAGACTTCTACAACTAACCAGCAAAGAACCTGTATGAGCTAATACAGGGAACGGAATGGCTGAATAGGTTGTAGTCAGAACATTAGGAGTATCTACAATAAGCCCAGGAGGTTGAGGTGGTACCGGCGAAGGGACGGCTCATGAGAAAACAAAAATGTCTCATTCCATTCGTTTCCTACGAGAGTTTTTGTCAAAAATAGTTACCTATTGCTAGGCCTACCAGTCCAGCAAGTCTATGTTGGCCAAATTCTGTCAGTAGACCTGGAGGTCCAGGCTTCACGAAAAAATCATCGTAGAATGCCGCAATATTGCGATCCATAGATGTTGCGAAAGGTTAGAGCGAAAACAAACAAATCATTATTAGTTTTATGAAAAAAATTGAACTTTATAAAAAGTTCTGCATGCTCTAAAACTTAAAACACAATCATCAGATATTAATCTCTTGAGCCGTGTACGAAGTTTGTCAAAAAATATTTATTTTACTCGAGAGTAATTTTCTCTACGCACTAGTGCGTAAAGTAAAGTTTTACGCTCTCGAAAGTGTGTCTGAAGTACTTATTTATCGCACGGTAGTAGAAAATAGTTATTTATGATACAAGTGCGTGAAGTAATACTTTTGCGCACGAGTTCGCAAAAGTACTTCACGCACAAGTGTCATACAAAACTTTATCTACGACTACATGAAAAAAAAAATAAAAAAATGTGCTCTGAAGGGGTTAAAGAACATAAAAATAAATTTTCCATGAACAAATATATACACAACGAATTCTAATTTCAGGTGGTGTGTAGTCCGAAGAAATGCATTCTTCTCGAGGTTTTTCCATTTAAAATAAGTGTAAATAGAATTTTAAGTACCTATAACGGAAAATATTGTTCGCTATGTCTGACAGTTCTGTCAAATTTACTGACAGCACAAAAGTTTATATAAAGAACAACTAAATTCAAGGCAACTACTAATACTAATACTAATTACGTAGCTGAACAAAAGTGTTAAAATGAAAACCCAATTTAAAAAGAATTGGTCATTTACGCACGCTTTTAGGTGTTATAATGAAAGTCCCATATAAAAAGCGTTGTTCATTCACGCACGCTTTTTATCGTAGTGTATAATGTATGATTTCACACATTTTTTTGGTTCGTAAATGCCTTATT
The DNA here is from genome assembly GCA_910591675.1 of Galerucella calmariensis. Lineage (NCBI taxonomy): Eukaryota > Metazoa > Arthropoda > Insecta > Coleoptera > Chrysomelidae > Galerucella > Galerucella calmariensis. Next base: position 28,258 of record CAJUYG010000964.1, on the reverse strand, counting down.
TTGAAGGTGGTCGTAGAAAAAATATTTTATTTCTCGAATTTGATTATATAAATGGCGCTAGTTTAATTATAATAAAATTGGAACAGTTTACCGCTTAACTTTGCACTGGAAACATTTTATTATCATTTTTTTTCAAAAAATTACCCAATAAGAGCATTTGATTGATAATAGATATTAATTGTATTGCTACGGTCGCAGCTTCATTTTTATTTTTAAAATTTTTTAACGAAAGTATGCATCTAAAAAATAATTTTGATTTTGAATTGCAAAACATTGCACCTAGTATATCTTCAAAACAAAACAGTTAAATGAATATAAACCTGAACACCCTGTATCTCTCTTAATATCAACAATTTATTAAGGCTATACTCTATTTCTTAATGTCTGACAGCACAGTAGCCTCATTAAATATTCAAATAGAAATTTATCTGGTTATCTATACATCCCTGTTTCAGCTCAAAATACAATATGGTAATAAAACTGAACAATTCCGGATAAACGATAAATATTGCGGCAGTGGCGGAGATTACGATATTAGTTTATTCTGCTTCTCCCAAGTAAAATTTAATTTGTGTAATATTTTCCACAAAGTTTTTCGCCCTATGTCAGGCAAATTCTCGTCCTTCTTTATCATTCTTAGAATTATGTCGAGGGTTGGGATCTCTTTTTTAAAATATAATTCGTGTACTTTTCGTCTTATTGTATTTTGATTGTATTTTGCATATGTTCATCAAGGTCAAGTGATTTTCTTCCAGTCGACTTTTTAGGTGGAGATATATTTCCATTTTTCCTCTCCCTTAGAAGCCTGTAAATAGTAGATTCACTAACTCCTGTCATATTGGAACATGTCGAAACTATATTTCTAACAGTATAAGCAGCCGGCATTTGATGTACAACAGCATCATGCACATTTAACACTACAGTCTTCGTTTGTAAGCTAAGCACGCTCTTACACTTTACTGGGGTGAAACTTGAAGACATTTTTCACAACACAGTTAACACACTTATGGAACGTAAGCGACTCTGAGCAAAACAAATTATACAAATTTGGGCGAGACCAAGTTTCACCATATATACCTGCAAAATTTCTAAGTAGTCATTAGGACAATCCCTAGTATGACCCTATTGTGATGTTTCTTGGAAATTATCAAGTTGTTTCAACTAACCGAATTTAGATTCATATTACCTTTATATATCAGATCGGGTATAAAATTAAATAGTAAATAAATTCCTTAGATGAACGGTGACGCTTATGGTTTACTACCTGACTAGCATCTGTGACCTTTTCGCGTGCTGTCAGACAATTAGACTTTTAGAACAGAATTAGAATTAGAACAGACTATAGTTGATTTAAATCGCAATATTTTGAAGTGAAGATTGTACTGTACTACTATGTACAATTACTTGAGGACCACCCTGTACATACTATACTAATTTATACTCAAATTCATAATATTTTACATAATTTAACCACAATGTTTTCACAATAATGTGACATTTGGTTATGTTCGCCATTGTGTGGCCTTATGTCCTGGGTACAATTACGATTTGGTATTCGGTATTGATCTCTCATTGGCCACGACAAATGCGAGCAGTACAATACATATTCCACATAAGTGTTAATTAGTTCTATAAGTCTGAACACGACCCTTTCGGAACACTCTCCCAATCTAGTAACTTTTAGTGGTGTGGTTGAGGTCATAGATAAAAAAAATACTTATAGATGGGAAACTGTCCCGTGGCGCCCTCTACTTGTACGGGTGGCGCCACTTTGAGAGTCCCCTCAGTACTCTAAGACAAAAACTTCGCCAACAGCCGAAAAAGAAGATTCCTGTAATTTTACAGTTTTTGGCGGCATAGTATTCAAAATTACTGTAATTTTACTTTTATTGCAAAATGACATTTATGGTCCATTTTTTGATATTTCATTTGAAGTTACTCAACAAATTGATATTACAATAATAGCAATCGAATAGTCAAGTTAAATTGAATGAAATGTCAAAAAATGGACCATACAATTCCTGAAGTGAGAAAAATAAAGGAATAATCATCAAATTTATAATATATTTTATTGAATAAACAAAGTATACAATAAATGAAACGTATTTTTACATATTTCAATGACAAACATGAAGAAAAATAAATGTTGGGAATTCAACAACAATGCTGGGAAGTTCAAAGCTGTAAGAATAACTACTTCTGTCACTTTTCCTTTAATAAAACAGGTTTTTCATAAAGATAGAGCTTACCGGGTACACTTCACATTACAGTCTTTCACAAAACATATTCGCGACATTGTCTCTTAAAATAAAAGTCCCACTATAAACAATAAAATCCAACTACGAATACTCAACAAACACACAAATAAGCAAAATAGTTTTTAAAAATGAAAACTGACAAACTCACGATACACGTCAGGCAGGCAGTTGTCAGGTTAGGAATGTTAGGATCATAGATAACATGTCAGCGCTGATATATGTGGAAGAATCTACAACTACCACTAACGGCGTTGCATATCTCACTAAATTAGAAATTTCAGTACTGACGGGACTCCCTATGTGGCAGCACCCTAGCGCCTTCAGAGATCCCCTACCCAGGTTGAGGTTTCATAAAATGCTCCTTTAAGTTTAAAAACAAGGTATACAACTGATAATTTTTTACTGGATATAGTAACCAATCAAATTACTTAATTTCAAGTCATGTGTAAAATTTCATCCAATCACCGCTGTATTACAGCGATAATAACCTATATGTGGTGTTTTCAGTTTAGTGTTTATGTTTTATTAAAAATTAATTAAACGTCAAACTGACAACTGGATTAAAAATGTCGGAAAGATTTGGTATTGCATCTAACGATTCAATTAATTTACCAATTGTGCTTTTCACAACTATAGTTTTAAATAAAAATGGATACCTAATTTTTGATTAAAACTAATAAAGTTTGTATTGAAAAGTATTAAGCGTCAGATTGACAATCAATTTTTTCTACTACCGTGTGTAAAGTACGTACTTTAGACACATTTTCGAGTGCGTAAAACTTTATTTTACGCACTAGTGCGTAAAGAGTTTTACTTTACGCACTAGTGCGTAAAGAAAAAATTCCAATATGTATGTAGTTATAGATATCCAGTCTTATAAAAATATAGGTATAATAAACAGATATTAAATCTAAGTTTTTTTCATAAATTGGAGATAGAAACCAATAGAATTCGGTAAAGTAACCTAATAATTATTGTTAAATAATTATTGAGTACTGGAAATAATACGGTAAATAGGTATAAGTTGGCGGTGAGTGACTGACATTTCTTTGTGAATTGAATCTGACATTTAAAATTTAAATTGAGATCTTCCGACTATACCTAGAGTAAGCAATTGTATTTTATATTTAGGAATTGAATATTTTTATAAAACTATGATGTTATTTTAGATTATTATAAAAAGACTCTTCTAAAGAAAAATTTAACTTACTTTACGCACTAGTGCGTAAAGTATGTTTCTTTACGCACTAGTGCGTAAAGAAAATTACTATTAAACTTTTGTATTTCAATTAAATATTCGCTAGTAGAAAAAATATTGTATGCAATTCGTGTGTAAAGACCTTTTTTTTGACGAATGTGAATATTGTCGCATTCGCCTTCGGCTCATGCGACAATATTCACATTCGTCAAAAAAAGGCTACTTTACACACTAGTTACATAAATAACTATTTTGATATCTACAAAGTAAAATAGTTATTTATGTAACTAGTGTGTAAAGTAGCCTTTTTTTGACGAATGTGAATATTGACAATCACATGAGTCGAAAAAAAGGTCTCTACACACGAATTGCATACAATATTTTTTCTACTAGCGAATATTTAATTAAAATACAAAAGTTTAATAGTAATTTTCTTTACGCACTAGTGCGTAAAGTAAGTTAAATTTTTCTTTAAAAGAATCTTTAACGCTATTATTAATTTCTAATAAGACATATTTTTTTCGTAAATACTCATGGATTTTTGGGGCAGTAAATCATTCGCAGCATTCTGTGCCACATCTAATATATTTGGTGGTGTATTTGCCAAGTAAACTGAGAGATCGTCAGAGGAATCCATCTTTATTTTTATAATAATCTAAAATAACATCATAGTTTTCTAAAAATATTCAATTCTTAAATATAAAACACAATTGCTTACCCTAGGTATAGTCGGAAGATCTCAATTTAAATTTTAAATGTCAGATTCAATTCACAAAGAAATGTCAGACACTCACCGCCAACTTATGCCTATTTTCCGTATTATTTCCAGTACTCAATAATTATTTAACAATAATTATTAAGTTACTTTACCAAATTCTATAGGTTTCTATCTCCAATTTATGAAAAAAACTTAGATTTAATATCCGTTTATTATACCTATTTTTTATAAGACTAGATATCTATAACTACATGCATATTGGAATTTTTTCTTTACGCACTAGTGCGTAAAGTAAAACTCTTTACGCACTAGTGCGTAAAATAAAGTTTTACGCACTCGAAAATGTGTCTAAAGTACGTACTTTACCCACGGTAGTAGAAAAAATTATCTTATCGAATACTCCTCGGGTCTTGATAAATACTCAAAATTTTGTCGTAGAGAATCCTTCAAGAGTGTTGCTCAAAGATAATAGCCCTCGGCCTGCAGCCTTGGGCAATTATCAAGCAACACGCTTTCAGCATTCTCTATGACAAAATTATCTCGGTATTATCAAGACCCTAGGGGTATTACTACTGAAAATCACTTATCCAATTATAACCTGAGTATACGATAACTTCCACTATATAATACGTAACCAAGGAAGGGTTAAGTGGTACTCAAGTGGCACTTGACTGAGGGATACTCAAGTCCCACTTGTCTGAGGTACTATAAATAATAGATACCTACTGGAATTCCCCAAAACACCGATCACAAACGTGTGACGTCAACCTATATCACCGAATCATGTCAACATTAGTTGCTTTTTTTATTTCCCCCGGCTTAGCTTAGCTAACTACAGAATTCTTAGCTGAGCTGAATTGTAATCACAATATAAAGTACAAAGCATGTGAAAATTGTTACATAAGTTACATAATTAGAGGTTTTTAGTAAACTCCATCTCTATTACTCTATTACCAATGAAAGAAGCACATTAAAGAACTAACGTTTAATCATCGTTAAATATATTGTTGATAATCAAAAGTACATTTTTCAATTATAATCAATACATACTTTTAGCCCTTTGGGCTTTTCATAGTTAAACATGGCCATATCGAATGTTTTCAAATAGTAAATTTTGAATAAAATGGCGACGTCTATTGACAGTTGCTAACTAGCCTTCCCCTTTCCTTCGCCAAAAGGTCTATTGGTGGCACCACTGCTACCACGCAAATGGCCGCGGCCGAGACAGTTCGATATGCCGATGTTACCACAGAGTACAGTGTACTCTGTGATGTTACACTGAGAAGCATCTTCTTCTGAGAGAATCTGACCATGTCTCTGTATTTATTTTTTCCCATAGCTTTATCTACCTGCGATTCAGTTAACTATTATTGCAGATAAAGTTTCATGTAGAAATAAGCCTACAATAAAGAGTTTGTAATTTTGATTTATTTCTGTAAATTTACTTAACATATTAAAAGCATGGTCGGTTTATGAGCTTTCTAAATCATCCAGAACGCGTCGTGGCCGTTTGAGCATTGTCCACGACGCGTCGGTGACAACAAGAACGAAATCAACGCATTTCGGTATTTGGTCGTTCGGCACCGTCCACAACGCGTTGCGGTCGTTTTTTTTTCGCGCAGTTGGCGATTTCAATATTTGAGCGTAACATATACAATATAAAATACAAAAGTAGAATAGGTAGTTCATTTCACGTTCTACGAAACTGACTTGATTTGACTTAGGCTTGAGATGCAAGAAAATCATAAGACTTTCCGGATTTACCGCGCAGAGCCGCACTATACCTAATGAAAAATAAAAAGGTAGAACGTGTCGCGGGACACACGGTAGGAACTTTAGTTCCTTTTAAGCAAAAATTATGTAATACATTTGACGTTATAGATGAACAATTTGCATATGCCTCGGTGGCCGAGTAGTAAGCAAACCAGACTCTCACGAGGTATACCCGGGTTCGATTCCCCGTGAAGAAGTTTTTTTTTATTGTTAATTTCATTTTTAAATAATTATTCTGCTTGATATTAATAACGACAACAGGTAGACGTTTGAAATATTTAGCAGAATATTCATTATTATAGATAATGGTACGGTACCCTTCATGAGAGAGTCTGACTGGCAACATCTACTTATAACAGCATCGTATATTTTAAAAGGGAAACCGTTGCATTATACAAATTGGACATTCAAGAACTGTACGTTTACCACAAAATTAGTGAAAACATAAAATTGAATTGTAAAATTATATTACAGTTTATAGAAATTTTTATTTTCCAGATTTTTTCTTAAGTGGGTCGTAGAAAAAATATGCTACTCGACTCGTGTGGATTGTCCATATCGCACTTGAACGATTGAGCACTCCGCCTACGGCGTCGTGCGATATTGCCATCGTATCCACACTAGTTGCACAAACTACTAATTCTTTCAAAATATGCCCTTTCACATTTAAAAACAACCTGCCAAATGTCAAATCAATTTATCCATCCATTTTAAAGTTATCGAATTAAAACATTCAAGTTTTCAAAATTTCAACACCCTGTATTTCGAAAAGTAAATGTGCTAGACCCCTTAATCCTCATATCATTTTGTCCAATTTCACGAGAGGAATCTACATACAAACGTTGTATTTACCCTTAACGTTCGAGATGCTTATACCATTTTTTGCGCGATCGTATTAAAATAAATTCCGAATAAAATAATTTAAATTTCTTCGAAATGAACAAAAAAGATCAATCGCGCAAAAAAAATTATGGAAATAATAATAAAAATTTATCCGAACAAATTCAAGTAGATAACCAGCACTGCGAATACCAGCTTTGCATAAAATTTCAATATAGCATCGGTGGTTTCAGTGGTAGAATGCTCGTCTTCCACGCGGGCGGCCTGGGTTCGAATCCCGGCCGGAGCATATGAATTGCTGCTTCGTAAACTATAGAGAGACCAAGGAGACAGCACAAGCACGCAAGCAAGGCACATAACGAAGCAACGTAACATAACGTAGCGTAACGTAACGTATCGGTCACATCTTTTGCTTCGCGACCCCTGGTCGCTCAAACATAACCTGACGTACCTAAAGAACTAAAGTTCCAAAAAAATTATTCTTGCTAACATCACCTAAAACGCTACATTTTCTTTTTCTATAAATGATGCCATTATATAACAATATTTTCTTTTGATTCCAGATGAAGGTGGTAATTTTATTCCTATGCTTATCCGCCATACAAATTGAAACAACGAAATCCGAACTATGCTATAACAACAACGAAGAATGCCATTCAACAAACTATCAATCCTACGTTGAATGTATCAGGAGACGTCAAAAAAGATCCACAGACTGCGACTACGATTGCGACAATGGTAACTGTATAGACACATGCAATGATTGCGATTGTGACTCCTGCAACTATAGCAGCTGCACCAATTCTTGTAGTAATTGCTGCAATTCTTGTTGTAGCAATTATGTACCTTGTCATACCAACCACTGTTGCCACAAGACTTGTCACTCCCAGTGTACGACATCATCTTGCAGAAGTTCATGCAGAAAAAATTGTTTCAGCAGCGTCAGAGAACGAACAGGAGGAAATGTAGACGTAGATCAACCAAATTCACAAATCTCATATCCTCATAGTAATACGAGTATAAACAACCTTAATAAGCCCAACATAACAACAATTATTCACTTGAATAATGTCATCAACAACACCAACGTAGTTGACATCCCAATTATTCTTAACAATACCAACAATCAAAATATAACATTATACAACGAAGAGAGCGGTCAATCATCGTCAGTAGAAAAATGTTGTACTGTTATCAGTCCAAGGCAATGTGTGTCAACTCCGACTCCCAGATGCTTTCATTACAGATCAAAACAGTGTGGTCCATTTTGTACAGCAAATATCGTTCACAAGGAACAACAGCAAGTATGTTCAGTAAATTATCCTGGTGCTCAACCTACTTGCTCTCAACAAATAATGTACATTCCTCAACCTCAACCTAAATGTAGTTACCAATCACTTTGGCCGTATGTCTCGTGTGGGATACAAAAACAAGAAACTTGTCAAGGATGTTACTCACATTATACTAATGAAGGTTCGAATAATTATTTAAATTGTCCTCCTCAGTGTTACGATGACGGATTTGGTGCAATGGGTTCGTACTACCGACAAGGACCGGTCTACAGACAGTGGTATTCACACGCTCCATGCTATGAATGTTTGGGTTATCAAAATCCTTATGCAAATTCATATGGTTTTGGTTATCCAAATATGCCAGCACCGGCCGGAAATTATCCAGTATTCGTTCAAAATTTGCCAATACAACAAGGTAATGACTCCATGATTTCTGTTCTAAATGTAAACAACCAACCACCAATAGATCAATCGGGTGATCTTGTAGTAGAACCAGGAGATATAAATCAATCACAATATGAAAATCAGAATTATGACGGGAGATTGCCAAGAGAAGTAGAAATAGAAGTTAATTATGAACCGTCTTCCAATGCACAGGCGGAAATAAAAATTAATGATAAAAACGCAGTGGTCAAAAAACAGGAGAAAAGTTGAAAACTTTCTAATTAAACTGCAACTAAATATATCTAAACCATACTATCTTAATCAAATATTTTAACAATAGGAAAACAATAGAAATTTTTGCTAATATTTAGTAGTACTTAATATTTTTACTTGGAATAGCTCACTCTAAATATTTTTCATTGTTGAAAATATGATAATCTTTTTTGTAAACAAGTTTTTTATTAAATAATAATGGAAATAGCTGAAGAGTCAGCAGTGTTTTCTTTGTAAGAGCTATTGAACCCTTTTGTTTGCATTAAGAGAAAATGTTAAATATTGCTGTTGGATCTGCAATAACAAAAAAATATACAGGATGTCCAGAAACGCAAACTACAGATACAAAATGTGATTTCATGTCCATCCAACCTAATTTACCTCAATCCAAAAATTCCTTCTAAGCGCCCTTTGAAGATTGCGCAGTTGAGTCAGTTTTCTTAAGCATAGGGAATGGTGGGGAAGCTCTGTAGCAGAATAGCGTCAGTCAAAATAGTGCTCGACAAAAAAAGCAGCGAACAAAATAGCGTCGGTCGAAATAGGCCATAGCAGATGAACAATATTGATTTGGGACCCTATTCGTTTTTGAAAACTGACGACTCTGAGATCTAGTTCCTAAATTCAGCTCCTAAAATGTATTAGTGACATTGCAAACGCAAAAAAACATGTTTCGGCATTTTTTCACTTTTTGGCCTTTATCTCATCGGTAAATGAATATTTTTGGAGGTTATAAGTTTCACTCCTATCTTTTCCAAAATCCATCCGCTTTTTGGACAATACAATATTACAATTTTCAGGGATTCCCCTGTTATTTTCTCCAGCATTATCTTGACATTTGATAAAAAGGAATAATAATATATTTCTGTCGATTTTCCATCACATAGGTACATAAAACCACATCCAAACAAGTAGATTGCTTTTGTCATAGCTGCTACGACATATTATAAATCTTGTGCAAGGTTGAGAATTTCAGACCAGCTGAAAATTAGGAGCGGGCAAACATACAACACGGCTCCACCCACCACGTTAAATTCAGTAGTTAAAGTGCGCATGCGTCCACGCAGCCTTTAACCTTCTATTCGATGTGACTGAATGTGAGCTGATTAGCGCAGTTGGTAGGGTATTGAGCATACAACTCAGAGGTCGTAGGCTCGAAACCCAGTTAGGTGCTTGGTTTTTTTTTAGTTTTCTATTTCTTATTTTTTGATGATTTTTCTCGAAAATTTGACCGGTTTCGAGAAAAACGGCACCAAGCGCACCTCGAATAATGAGCTTCTGTGCTGTATGCCGGAGAGCACAGTCCGTGTATTTACACATCAGCGGGGGGACAAATTATTCAATTACTTTGTGAAAAATGCATATTTTCTCATCATTCAAAATTCATGTGAAAGAGGAATTCTGCTGCTATCATACCCTGTGAATTGAGTCACGCTTGACTCTTTTGGCCATATCGGAACACGGGTCAAACTTTCTGCTCCCGGGCAATTTTCACCTCGCCAGGAATTTGTTCCTATTTTTTTTGTATTGCACTTATTTACTCAAAACTTTCTTGATTATGGGTCCTCATAAGGTCCTTTGTCATCCCTGGAATTTGTATACCCTAATTTTTTTTTATTTTCATTTAATCGTTGTTTATTGAATCCCAAATTTTTGCTGTTTTTGGATCGCGGGGAAATTTTGTGAACAAACATAAATTTATACATGATCCGATTGGTCTCTATGATACATCATTTGAAAGCTAAGAATGTCTACCTTTCGATTGTGCAATTACTTTTTTGACGAAGTCGTCCATTTTTCAATAAAATTAGAAAACGCGGGCTCAAGGAAAAAACGCACTTTTTTTGTGTTTTTTTTCTCCCTGCTCTTTATTTCTAACCTTTTAACACCTTAACTAGTGTAACGGGGGAATTCACACCTTTCCATCGATGTATATAAGTCATACCATTGATACCCCGGGGAAAAACCAGTATATCTAAATGTATACGCTATAATTTATTACTTTCGTTCCTCCGTCGTTCGCCGCGCGTGTGCTCTACGTGGTGCTCGTGTCGTCTGCTCATCTATTTGTAGTTCGTGTGAGTCACGCCAGTGTTCGAATTATAAATACAGCGATAATATGTTATCCCAAGAGGTAGAATTAGAGGAAACTGTAGACTCAGAAGAAGTTGTTGACGGGGTAGAGCTAGAGGGAGCTCTAGACCCAGAAGAAGTTCTTGACCAAGAATCAGATGATGACTGGTGACGAACAGATTTATGTCATAATTGCAATGTATTTTTAGATACTTTTTTCATCAATTCACGGACAATTAACCCGCGAATCTCTTGTACTTTTGTTAAAAATTTTCTATGTAATATTTTAGTCTATAATGTATTATTCTTGTATCATTATATTGGGTTCTCCCGTTGATAAATAAATAAATAAAAATATATTTTTCTATAATAAATGAAACATGGAGAACATTTATAACTCGTTATTCCAAAAACCTCAATCAGTCTGGTTGCAAAAAATTTTCAAAAATTTGCGGAGAATCTGCAAGAAATTGTTGCTGAGTATTATGGGTAAATATTCTTCACTCTTGAGGCATTTTCAACTTTCCTTACCAAAAACCTAATGAACTTCAGTATTTTGCCACATGTGAAAAGCTGATTGTTGGTAGATTCAGGTCCACTGGTGAGGTCCATCTCGCTAGAATTAATCTTATAGCCCGTTTTCCTAATAAGTATATCTTGAGGCCTCATCTGAGAGGAAAACAAGACCCTCGAAAACATAAATATCCATCAAAAGTGTCTGGTTACAGGGTTTCTCATTCATGGCACCGAGGATTTTCCAATCTGTAAAATGTGGTGGCGCCATCTACAATTGGTTTCCACAATCCAAAACATAGAAAATAATGGATTTCCAACACCCCCCAGCTCAAATTTTGTACAAAACTTGCATATTTCACAAGTCCCAAAATTTCCGGTATTTCAACCCGATTTTTTTGCAGAAAATATTAATGTTGCGAAAAAAATCATGAGGACCATTTTTGTAGAAAATGACCTGAACTTCAATTTTTATCCGAAAATCTCTTACTGCCATATTTTAGGAGATATTGGCTGAAAACCTATTTTCCTGGTCTTTTGGGGCCATTTTCTCCGCCCTCGCACCCGTTTTCATGCAGAACTTTGTCTCATGTTTAATGAGGTACCAAATGCAACTTCCAGCCGGAAGATGAAAACAGGGCGTCATTAATGTTAACTTTGCCTTTTTTTCCTCCTTCATTTACTGGACTAGTCAGTAACCATGTTAATTTTTTTTTCATAAATAATATAAAATAATGAACACCCATCTTCTTTCTGAATTGAACTAAATAAAACTGCAACTATTTCTCTGATGTAAACAGAAAACAAAAACTCGACAGCAACTAATTTTTGTCTGTTTAGTGTGAACAGTTTTGAGTTTTTGTTTTTTTGAATCAGCAACAAAACAGCAACTCGACTAGTGAGTTTGGTGTGAAACCGCCATTTTGCAGTGATTTTTCAGGTTGCACTCATTTTTATTATAAATAGACAAATAGTGTTGATCACTTGAAAGGTGTTAGTAAATATTTTGAGATAAATAAAAATGCAATCCAAGAAAAGAAGTATATTATGGCAAAACATTAATACGACATGAAATGTAACAAACATCTTCACTATTTAATAAATTTCATTTGCCTTTCTATATCCTTCATATAGGTTTCTGGTATATGTATTTCCCTGAAAATAAAATAAAAATCAACAAACTGAAGTAGCCAGCCAAAAGTAGTAGATCAGATAAATAGAAAAGGACTATACTTCATCAGGTCGACGATTTGAACTTCAAGATACAGCAGCCAGGCAACTGTAAATTATCCAAGCGAGTTTTTGAACTCACTTAATTCACCATGCATCTCCAGTCAATTCACTTCGGAATTTCAACCCACCACGGATGTTCAATGGCGCACTATAAATCATTGAGAAATTGATGAAAAATGTTATCGGAGCGATGATATTGAATGGTGAATTCCGAGCCAAAAATATTTTGTTGTCATGAATTCCGATGATTCCCTCAAAGGTAGCAATGGGGAAGACCACTAAGGAATGAAACCCTTCCAAATATATTTTAATCAATCAATTATTATGTTGGTTTAGTATCCAGACAATATCTTGAGTGAAAATTTGAATAAGTTTCAAAACTTGCCATACCTTAATTTATCAACCTTTCGCTGTAAATACTCGTTCACGCGCTGCTCTTTAACATCAAATTCTTGTCTTTGGAATTTACCATCTTCAAACTTTTCTTGTTGATACTGATTTCTTATTTTTTCTTTCTCATTTATCTGCGTTATAAGATGTTTTCTGTGTTTCTCTGAATTCTCTTTTCGTTCTTGTTGTTTTTTTATCTCAACATCAAGAAGCATCTTTTGCCTCGTTAAAACCTGAAAAACGTTCAAGAAACAGTGCAAACAATGAAATTACAATAAGCCTAAATACGGGGTAAATATATAGAACCTCTCTAGCAAAACAGATACTAAATGCAATAACCTTGTAACAAGTTATTTTGTGTGGCATCGACTTAAACTACCTTTGTCCACGACCACCTAATAATAAGTCAATATTTTACCTCCTAACTAAAGGTATATGGTACCCATATATCAACTGTCACGACTAGAGATGGGGGTACAATATGGAATAAACTATTAAATCTGTGTATTTTGTTCAGGAAATTTGTTTCTGACATATATCGTATCTATAAAATATTGTAATTTTTAGTATTGATACTTTTCATAACGATATTTTCTAATATTAAGTATTTTTAAACAATATATTTATAACGGTACGTTGTATTGATACTTTCTACAGTATCGCCCATCTCTATATATGTCAAATTATTTGAAGTAGCTGCCACAACATTTTGAGGTTAGTAATATGCCAAATCGCTACTGACTTTTATTTATTAATAAATAAATTAAGTGTCGTGGACAAAGTATAGTATTCTGCTCGCAATTTATGATAGTCATAATTCCTCCCTCGCCTGCGGCTCGTGACGCAAACGTCACCCAAGTGAATTATGACTATCATAAATTGCTCGTTTAATAATATACTATTTTCATTTTCTTCGTAATATTTTTTCTCCACGACTAAATAATAATGCACAAATTATTTTTACATATTTAGCCGCATAATGATATAATTCTTCACACCAGTGAATAATGAAAAAGATTTCACTCTCGTTAGCCAATCACATTCTATTATTATCAGAATTCACGCTAAAATTTATTGAAATGAATAAATCAAATCGTCTCTTTTAAAACGTCAAATACCTAAGAACGCAAATCGCTTCTGACAGCGCGTCGTTTGAAACGTCAAAATAATTATATAATCATAATTTTACGTATTATACAGAGTTCGGCAAAAGTCCGGGACCGGACAAATATCGAAGAAAATATGAATTTTTTGGAAAATCTTTTTATACCACAAAACCAACTCCATTTTAAAATTTGAGAAAATTTTGAATTATACAGGGTGTTCCAACAAAGTGTGGCGTATCAAAGTTATATTTTTTCTTATGGAACACCCTATATTTTATTGCATTTTCTGATTGCCCCTGAAAAATATGATACTCCTTCATAACTGCTAGTCTCAATTGCTCAAAATTTAGGGAACACCTATTTTGGGATACGTAGATTCCAGATTTAATATTTGTAATGTTGCCAGATTTGCCGTTTCTTTTATATTATCAGTAGCTTTGGTTTTTCATGTTCATCACCCTGTATATTCATTCATTATTGGAATCTCCTATTCAATACGAGCGCAACCATATGTAACACTTACGATTTTATTTAGAATAGAAGGTCTTGAAAACATAAATCAATGAAAAATATGTAGATTTGAAGAAAATGTTTAAATGTAAAATGCTGTGAGTTTGTTAACAATAACTTTTTAAACAATTTGTTTTCAAGTCTACCCTACCATTTTCGAATTATTTTACGATATTAAACGTTTCACCTCATTGATAAGATTATTCAGCGGATTTCTAAAATTAAGTTTTATTGTTAAATCTCACTTTCATAAAAGATTCTTCATCTCTTGCCAACGCAACAGCTTGAGCTTTTCTAATATCCTCTACTTGTTTGGCTCTAGATTTTTTCAGATCTTCTATTGCTTTTTGTCTTTTTAATGCTTCTTCTTTTTCTTTTTCCCGCCATTCTTTTTCTTTCTACAAGATAAGAAATTTCGTTGAGTAGCACATTTGCACAAAACTTTTTTTATATTTGTCAATCTTGAAAATTATTCAAAAGAAGAATGAATAAAAATATGAAAATATTCATTCACAAATAAATGGAGTAGTTGACAATATTAGAAAAATTATATAATAGTAAATTATTAACCACTAATAGAGAAATTCAACTTCTTAGTTGGCTAGAAAAAGCAACGATTGTCAACTTGACTACTAGTAGTTGAAAAAAGAAATAGTTGCTACTGATAATAATCAATTGCCAAGGAAATTAATAGTTTACCTGCTCTTGGGCTCTAACTGTATTCAACTTGTCCATTGCAGCTTTGATATTTTGACTTTTTGCTTGACTTTCTATCATTCTTACTATTTCCCTTTCCTTCACTAGTTTGAGAAGAGCCTTTTCATTTTCCAAGGCTTCTTCCCGTTCTCTTTTGGTCCTCATAAAATCTGCAATCTAAGATAAGAACTATTAATATATTTGATTGATTCGAAGAAGACTCTCCTCAATAGGAGTACTCAATAAAGTATTGCTGGTCTGGATCCCTGGCCTTTCTGGCATGGAAGGAAACGAGAAGGCAGACTCTCTTCCAAGGGAGGGAGCCGCACGTGTTTCTATCGGATCAGATCCAACAATTGGCATCTCAATAAGTTTTGCCAAGCAAACACTAAATACCTGGACAGCAAAAAGAGCTTTAGACTTCTGGATTAAACTTCTAATCGAGATTAAGTCCATACGGTGCATACTGTAGTTGTACACCCGATATATTTATACAAATGTTATTTCATACGATACTACTGGAGGTAGAACTTCAAAAAATATGTTAACTGTCTAGTAAAAGAAGTGATACGCCCATGGGTTATCAATGCTTTATTATTTTAATACTCTCTTATTCATAAAAATAGACTTTGCTTTTCGTATGAAAAAGTAGAACTCTCTGAACAAAAATGTCTGCGGAAAAGTATAATTTTCAAAGAAAAGAGAACATTCTTACCCGCATGTCCGATATTCGATCTTCTTCTTCTCTTATAGATTTGTTGAGCTCGGATGCTTCGTTTGCTCGTTTAAGGTCATCCCTTAATCGCAATTGTATACTCCTTCTTTCTATAATTCTTGATTCTTCTTCTTTTCGCCAAGCTTTAAGGGCCTTGTTCATCATTCGGCTTTCTTCTTCGATCTTTTCAGCTTCTAGCAGTTGATACATTTCGTTTTCTCGCACTTGCTCTTCTACTTCTTTCATATACCTTGAATGATATATGTAACAAAAAAGCTGTATACAGACAAAGGCAGTGTGGTGCGAAGGCGGGACTTTAGAGCACGTACATTTCACAACTATGAAGTTTAAACATTCCTATGAATTTGTAGGTTCACGGTTCAATCTGGCGGCGAGGTTGTTTGGGTGGTTCAGAGGTCTAGGACAAGGCGGCGGATTAAGTAAAATCATAAATGGTGTAAAGTTCACAAAGCGATTGAACGTAAATCTCAAGAAACGCTTTCGTGCAGCCTGGTGTTAGCACGTTTGGTTATTGATAAAATATGGTCGGACCAAGTGTGAGAAAAGACTGGGAAGCGGGGCCTCCTAAAACAGCGAATCTCAACTGGTACACTGATGGCTCTAAAACAGACTCTGGAGTAGGAGCCGGAATATATGGGGTACAAGAGAGGATCACGATCTCTCTAAGCCTAGGGAAACATGCTACTGTTTCTCAGAGGTGATGGCGGTGCAATGCTGTGCAGAAGAGTTGATGAGACAGAAGGTGGATAACCAAAAAATCGTCATAGACTCCGACAGCCAAGCAGCACTTAGGGCGATACTCTCATGTAGGCTTGCATCAAATCTGGTGAGGAAGTGTCGCAAGGTCCTCAAAAGACTGGGTAGTCATAATAGAGTGACCCTAGCCTGGGTACCAGGTAACCAAGGAACAAAAGGCAATGAAAAGGCCAACGAATTAGTCAAGCTGGGAGCAATGGAGGTCATGATAGACCAGAACCTTCCTGTAGAATTGCTAAATGCCTATGTAAAGTCAGCATCCACGAATGAATAAACAACCAGGCGTTGCGCTGGTGGTATGGAGCCCCAGGACAAAGGCACGCTAAATTATTCCTTAAAAGCCCTTCGACAAAACTGTCACACGACCTACTATGTCAAAGTCGAGAAACGACGAGGATGATGGTGGGAATGCTGACCGAACATTGTAGGCTGATGAAACATATACACACAATTGGCCTAGCAGATAACAGCCTATGCAGGTTTTGCCAGGAAGAAGACGAAACCGCGGAGCACATACTCTGTGAGTGCGAAGGCCTAGCAAGGGTGCGGTTTCACTTACTCGGAAAAGAGAAACCGAGGGCAGAGAGCTACGCAAGGGAGACGGTATTCAAACTAATAAGTCTAATAAAAATAATAAAGATATCGAGCTTAAAATATATGGAGGACAACAATAGATCTGCAAAGGTCGCAGTGGGATAGGACAAAGAGCAACTCCAATTCTAATCTGATCTAATCTAATATATGCTATGATAACTATAATGAAATAGATGGTTTTTAAATTTCAAGAAATCAGGTGCGTGTATTTGAAAAAATCATAATTATGATTATGTTGATGATATATAGGGGAATCCGATATGTAGAAGAAGACATTTGACACTTAAAATTGACATTTAATATACGAACATACCTTTGCTTTTTAAGCTCCGCTTCTTCTCGTCGCCTTGCATCTTTTAGAATATCTTCACGTCGCCTTTGTTCCATCAGCAAGTCCAATTTTTGGTTCTCTTCTTGTAGTTGTTTTTCTATCAACTATAAGATTATAAATTTACAAGGTGACTAACGATCAACGAGACGAAGGCATATATAGCGAAATGGTAGAAGTGGTTAAATTTAGTCTTAGACACTAAAATCAACTCCCAATATCTTAATCTGACGCGCTCGAGTATTTCAGACTATCGATTTTTTTTTATTAATCTGATCGTCTATCCTAGGTGGTGCGCGTCACTACATATAGAGCTAATACTTTCCAAAGTTGTTCTATTAGGTCTAAGGTATCTCTCATATCTTCAATTGCCACGCTCGAGTATTCCCGAAAAATCCCCTATTCGCCTCCCCAACTATAATCAGATCATTCAATATGTAATTTTGGGCTCATTTTAAATAAATACAATTCCCAGCTTAGGCAATTTGTAAACTGTGAAATCGCCAAGTTTAAATTAAATTCGAGGAAACGACAAGCGTTTATATCTAATTTTTTTGTCTGACTGAAATTATATGAACTATCCCTATATATACAGAGGAAAAAGATTTATGTAAATTATCTTTACCCTTTTTTCGGAAATTTGAGCGTTCCGAATAGCTCGACATTTTGTTGCTAAAATAATTCTGTTCGCCTGCTTAACTTTATCATGTTGTTCTATCATCAGCTCTTCGGCTCTTTTGATTAAATATAGATTCTTCTTTGCAGCTTCCGATTCAACCTAGAAATATAATACGCACGAAGTATTATCAAATATTACAAAAGAAATATTATGATATTTCGCATCGCTTGTAATATACCAAGAACATTGATAATTTGCGATAATTTTGTCATAGATGCCGAAAGCGTGCTTTTTCATTTCAATGACTACACCCCAACGGTAACCCAAGATCTCCTGGGAGCTCGCTAGGCCGTCGCCATTGGTGTAGGGGAGGTGGTCTAAATCTTCATGACCGACTGTTGTAACCGATTACCCGAAGCGAATCAGGATCACCACCCAGTGTGGGGACTCACAAGCCACTTGGCTTGTCTACCCCACTAAAACATCCACCTCCCTTTCCGGCTCCATCAAACCCATGGGATCGCCTTTTCGGCAGGGCTTCACAGGTTAGATTGTCTTGTGCTCCGTCAATCTGCTCTTCGCTCATTTGCATGTTTGCTATGTTTGTCCCTGCGTCTTGTTCGACCTGTTTATATACTCTCTATCTTATCTAATGATACCTATCTATTTACATTTATTTACATTTCTACTACTCTCTTGGGATATCTACACCCTCGTTTATCCTTTCTTCCCTTTCCTTTATTGACATAATAGCTGTTATTGCGTCATTGATGACTTGGAAAGCTCCATCTTCCTATATTGTCTGGGGTCACCCTTTCGACCACTGCAGCCTCCATCCTGTCTCTTAGCTCCTGGAATCTGCAGCACTGGAAGATCGTGTGTTCTGCGACGTCCCTCTCTCTGCAGTATGTGCACATATCATCA
Organism: Galerucella calmariensis; assembly: GCA_910591675.1. NCBI lineage: Eukaryota > Metazoa > Arthropoda > Insecta > Coleoptera > Chrysomelidae > Galerucella > Galerucella calmariensis. The sequence goes on along the minus strand of CAJUYG010000964.1, from coordinate 9,047 downwards.
TTGGTCTTATTCATTTTATGTGTAAGCACTCGAAAGGAGCCGTGTCCTGTCAGGAACTGGGTCATAAAGTTATTCGTTTCCCTATGTCTGTTCTCTGCCCAGTCCATCACGTTAGGTATAATCCTTTTCGTCCATGGGCCCTTTCTGTCTTCCTCCACCCATCTTCCTTGCCAGGCCTTTAGAGTTCTCCGCCTTTCCTCCTTCCTCAGTTTCTCTGTGATTTCTTCAGTTCTTTTGTGTAGTCTCGCCCTTTCCATTATTAATAAGTCAATGGAAGGAATTTCCACCACCACTTGTACCGCGACTTCCGACACCACTTATCACTCTTAGGAGTATTTTCCTCTGTACCTTTATCAGGCGTTCCTTCTTCCTCTTATATTTTAGCGCACTCATCCAGACAGGTGCCCCGTACAGTAGTATATGAAGTGTACTACTCCATTCATGACTGCCCCTTTCCCACATTTTCGTCCTCCCACGTTTGGAAGTAGCCTGCTCAGACTGGCGACCCTTTCTTCCGCTCTTTTGCATATCTTCTGCACGTGCAGGATGAACCTCCTGTTGTCGTCAAACAGTATCTCCAGGTATCTGACCTCTTTTGATAGTGGTATCTCATTTCTTTTCACTTTGACCTTAATATTTCATCTATCTTTGTAGTATAACTTCAGTTTTATGATCGGCCAATTGCAGTTATCGACTTTCCAACCATCTGTCTACCCTATATATTTATCGCCTTTGTGGCCCTTTTACTAACTCCTCAAGGCGTCTCTCCTTCTATTAGTATCACGAGGACGTCAGCGAATGTAACACTAGTTACTCCATGGGGATGTTTCAAGCGCAGCACTCCATCATATAGGATGTTCCACAAAGTCGGTCCCAATACCGAGCCCTGTGGGACTCCCGCACTGATGTTCATGGAATTTCCCTTTGTGACAACAATTTCCCTATTCCTTAGATAATCCTTGATGAGATTTGTCAGGTACCCGGAGATACCTATATCCTGTAGAGCCTCTATTATAATATATTCGCAAGATGCAGTACTAAACGCATTTTTTATGTCTAAGCATATCATCACCACCTTTTTTTGCTGTTAGACACCTTGCTCCTGACCCATTCCGCAGCCTGTATTGTGGATTTGCCCTTTCTGAATCCATATTGTTTATCATCCAGGCGGTTCTTTTCGTTAAGCTCTTTTTCCAGCCCAATCTTGATCATATTTTCGAACAGCTTTCCAATGACGTCCAGTAGACAGATCATCGGCCTGAAGGATGTATTTTCCTCCATCGTCTTCCCCTCCTTCCATATGAGAGTTAATCTCGCTCTTTTTAGTTATGTAGGAAACTCCTGCACCTTCAACATATCGTTTTGCTTGCCAAAAAGGAAAATGGACCAAGAAACTTTTGGAAAACTTGGAAAGCTGTACTCTCTGTCGCCACAGAAATATAGACTATTCCGTCAAACAGGCATCGCTTGTTTAGGATGTTTACAAATAAAATAGGAGAGGCTGGAAATGAAAACCATAGTTACGTGGAGACAGAAATAATGCGCAACACACTGCCGGAGATGGGATTTATACAGAAACCGAGTAGACAGGGAGATTGGGTGGACAGACACAAGGACGAATATGGTGAAGCTTACGTTAAAAAGCAAGTACAACTGAAACATCATAATAACCCTTCTAAAAGGGATTATGAGTGCAAAGGAGAGAGAAGAACGAGCACATCAGTTACGACGGAGGAAGATATGCCCCCTGGGGTGGTTCCAGAAGATTGTACTAAGTATACTTCTATGTACAATTACCTTAGGACCACACTTTATTACAATTAATAGTAACCTACCTCATCTAATTTGTTTCCAGGTATAGACTTTTGTATTTTTTGTGCTTTTGATAACTGATCTTTTCTATCAGCACTTTCTTGTTGAATTCGATTTCTTTGCCGTTCGGCTTCTTCAATCATTTCTATTTTGTCTTGTAGAGTCATGACCTAAAAATGACATAATGAATCCATTGTTATAAATGCATATGATAGCAATAGTGAACCGACCTAAAAATGGTATTATGAATCCATTACCCATTATATGTTTTATATGATTGCAATAGCGACACACCCTGGTGTCGTATGGAGCCGCGGCACTGTTTTACAGAGACACTGCGACCGCTGAATTTGTATTATTCCAAATAAAAACTACTACTCAATGAGTGGAATAAAATGTTTATATGTAACTAATAGCTGTTCGCTCATAACTCTATATTTTTCCCAGTTTTAGCAATTTTATACCCGTCGTAACTTCTAAAAGAAAAGTTCGAGTCGAACAATAAGGAGGACACAGTGTGTAAAAGCATAACGAAATAAATCCATTATTTCGGTTACTGTACTAACATATTCATAAAAAATCTCCAAGCACGTCCAATTTAAATCATAAATTAACATTTTTCAAAGTGAAAATGCAATCCCTACCTTCAACCTCCTTCGAATGACAGGTATAGTTCTATTCACGATATAAGAAACTGACTTGACTTGACTTTTTACCGTGCAAAGCACTATACCTGATGAAAAAGAGAAATTTCACAATAAGAATGACCCAAAAGTCATACTGTCTTTTTTTTTATTTCTTAGGAAATTAAACCACAATATTTTTAAATTCTTTATTTCAACGTTTCGGTAGCGTTCCAGCTACCGTTGTCAAGAAAAAATAAGTAGAAATTAATTTTTATCCCTAACTGACACAACAGAAAAAATTTGACAACTAGACAATCAAAAATTATTTTGAAGTTTAAGACTGCAAAATTTTGTTATCAAATTTTTATTAAGGTCCATTCATAGTAGATCATATCTGGCAAAATGTGAAATGAAATATTTTATTTTATGACATTCCCTTTTTTAACGCTTATAGAATGATTAGAGTCAAAATTCAAATATCTATTAGTGTGTGTTGGTTTGCGGTATACACTTGTTTCATACCCTGTAGATGTTTTATTAATAATAACATCTAAAAATGGCAAAAAAGTGTAATTTTCAATTTCAATTTCAAATTTTATAGATTTCTCTCCTTCATTTATATTTTTTAAGAAATCATTAAGAGATATTAAATCATGAGGCCATATTGCGAAGATGTCGTCTACATATCTCCACCAGACAATTGGTTTTAATTTTTGATTATTTACTATTTTGGCTTCAAAATGTTCCATGTAAATATTTGATAGAATTGGTGAGAGACAAGAGCCCATGGCAAGACCGAAATTCTGTTCATAAAAATCATTATTGAATTGAAAATATGTTTTTGTTATAAATAATTTTAATAATTCTATTATTGCTGTTACGCTCAATTTGGTTCTTTCTGTAAGGGTCTGATCAATTTCTAATTTTGTTTTTTGTACCGGTACATTCGTGAAGAGACTAACTACATCAAAACTGACTAAATAATGGTTTTTGTTGAAATTCAAATCTGATAGCTTTTCTGTCTTATTAATAAAAATTTCTTACTCCGCCCTTACTCTTATATTAGTCAGAGACTAGTTACTCTGAGACTAGCGTCGGTTTAAAGAAGTAATACAATTATTATTGTTTCATAAACACAACTCTTATTTGGAAAAATATATTTATTTTAAACATTTTACATTTTTAATACAAAACTTAAGTTTTAATTCTTAAAAAAATAAGTAGGAACTTCAAAAACTTTGGTAGAAACTAATCTAAATAAAACATAACTCTTAAAAAACAAATAAAAAACTCATTTTAACGAAAAAAAAAATGTTTTAAGCAATTGTGCCAGATTTTTAAAGTTCAATAGAAAAAGTGAATCTTCCTCGTCGAACAAACACAGGAATCAGCTTTGACAGAATTTGATTTTTATTAATATCTGTGACGTCCTCAATAACTGGAAATACGTAAATATTTTTTCCTTGTGGTGATTTGCGCATAAATTTACACAAAACTAAAACCGGCTTTAGTTCAATAATTTGTCCAATGACCTTCTTCAAAATAACTGGCTTAAGGGGAGCCTCATAATATGAAAATTGCACCAAAATAAAGTCATCAACTTTTAAATCCGAAAGATCAACCATATCCACGTCTTCTTCAAAATCTTCAGGGCTATTATATGACGATTGCGTGGAAAAAGAATCATTACTGTCACTGGAGGAATCTACACTTTTTTTATTTTTTTCGAGATATAATAGGTTTTTCTTTTGATGTTGACGTCTCATCTCGCCCCTATAAATCACATTTTTTATTTTCTTATATAAATCAAACAAAAAGGTTTATGTTAACAAAAATGTATATAGAAATAAATTATTCCCATATACACTAACATCAATGTAAAATATGACGAAATATAAATCCCACAAAACCTATTCTTACAATAAAATACTAAAACCGCACTTACCTTCTTAATTAACCAGCAAAAACTATAAAAACAACTTGCATAGACTTGTCGTGAATGAATACCGCGTGGAAACTGAATTCCAGTACAATCTGCGGCGTTGCCAACCCTTCTCAGAAATACCTAAAGTTTTGTCTCAAGTCACCCAACTTGACGGTAATTCCAAATATTTGTATAGTAAAAATCACTAGCAAATGTGAGAGTAACTCGAAATATGTTAAATTCTAAAAACTATTCACAAAATGTTACTTACTTTTGCTTGTTTTTCAAGTCGATCAAATTCAGTTTTCGGCAAAATTGCTGAAGTTTTGTTAGTAGGTCTATCAGGAACTATTAGTTCTCTGGTGATGTCATTATCAATTTTGCTTGATGCTACTTCACCTTCTGTAGCTCTTAATGGTTTATGATGAGTGTATTTAGTATTAAGCTTAGGATTGCATTCTTGGATGCTGAAATATTGCAAGAAGTTTCATGAGTATAAATATAAAATATGAATTATGATTCACTTTTTTATTGTAAAATTGTATGGAGATCTGTGACTAATAGTCCATATCAAATTGGAAGATGCACAGCCTCAAAATATTACTATTTGACGCAAATTTTTAATTCAACCTTTAGATTTTTTTGTGGAAATACCTTCAATCTAAAGCTTACGCTACAGCTCCGGACAGTATTGACGTTTTACAATGCATTGTTGAAGAATTTCCTCTGACACAATTTATCAAGTCCGACAAAAATTTTCTACTTATCGGTATCATCGTTAAAAAGAAAATAGGGGGTAGGAGACTTTCGAGAACCATTGTATGTATAGCTAGCAACTCTCCCTGGCTTAGCACGTGTGCAATGTATTAAGGCGAATTTACAAGGGGATAGTAACTAAGGCAAGTAAATAAAGCCAGATACCAAATTTAGCTACTAGCATTGTGTAAACGTTTGTTTTAGTACTTGAGCCAGTCACCAATTTTGCGAGAATTTTATTCAAGTAGATAGAAAGCGATTCTATTTACTGGAATGAGTAGGTACCCCCACTGATTTGTTTGGGAACTTGAGTGGGCATATTGTATAAACGGCTGGGCTGATTTTGATGAAACTTTGTGTCACTCAGACCGACTCAGTCGAACAAAGTATTCGCTAATTTATTATTTCTCAATTAATTTGACTACGTCACTGCTGAAAATAAGCTGATTTTCTTACTTACCTGTGATAACCAAAATCTTCAATTTGTTTTCCGAAATCCAGCATTTTGAACTTTTATCTCTTGTTTTAATGAAAAAATCCCTTCGACAACTGCTTAAATCGACCAAACATTTGAAGCGTTGCCAAGGAAACTTACAAAGAGGTCCGTACATCTTTTACAGTATTGACACATATTATAAAGAGAACAGATACGAATCCCGGTAAAACATCAAACGATTTTCAACTCCGTCGTCAATGACCTTGGACCTTTAACTCGGTATGGCTGCGATGTTGCCAGCTTAAAATATTTTCTGTATTTACTTACAAAATTGCACTGTTGACTCGTACAATTTTACAAAATTGCACTGTTGACTCGTACAATTTAGATGGAAAGATTTATTCAAATTCTAAATACAAATACATTAACTGTGACATTAACATTAAAAACATTTGTGTCATCTGCTGTCTTCCTGACTTGTTTATAGTAAGTACAGAGTGATCGACATGTATTTTCCACCAATTTGTTGTTAATTTATTAGGAAATTGTTGAAAAAGGTACAATTATATATTCAATGGAAATACTGAAGGTATCAGAGTATACAAAGACAAAGCATAAACAAATATAAGTAATTGTGGCTGGAAGTTGCTCCTCGTCGATGTATCCTTGTCCTCCATGGTTTTGGAAGATATCTCCAGCCAGTAGAAAATATAATCAATCGGTCAAAAAGTCCACGACCGACAGAAAATATTCCCCGCCGGCTTACAGGATGTTTTCTACCGGATGCACCCTGCCAGAAGTTTTGTCTTTACTAGCAAAGTGCAGTATTAAAAATATACAAACAGGTACAAATAAATTTTAAACAATTGTATGTCGAATAACAACAAAATATTAACATCTAGTATTAACTAACATTTATTACAATATTTTGACCGAAAACATTAAACACAAATAACCAATATCACCACTACTTTACCAACCCCTACTACTCTCAAGCTTGAGCATGCAAAAACTAAATTCATTCAGTTACGAAAATAAAAATGCAGAGTATAAATTCTGTAGAACATATCCATCGCTGATAAAATTTCTGTAACAGAAACTCAAACAAAATTAAAACATTCTTTGACAAATCGGTGGAGTCTCTGAAGCCCGTAAGAGAGTGTTAGTGTGCTGAAAAGGAAGCGCTGAAAAAAATGTTTAGTCCATAACTGCCAAGTATAGCCGTTTTGCATGTAGGTATAGCCGTTTTGCATGTAGGTATACTCTTTGGGATCTACAATATTTTGATAGCCCATTCTGGGCAACTATTTCCCCAACTTGTCATCCCATTCCATACCCATTCGACAAACGGAAAACACTTTGCGCACTCGCCCCGTCTAGTTGACTGCTCGCTTTGGAAACGAGGGCTTACCGACAACCTAGGAACGAGCACTTTCCCACAATGTGGTACTACGTGCTTCCGTGAAGGAAAAAGTCAATCGTAAACCACCAATTTGGAATACATGTGGCTAACTTGAACAGTAAAATAAAAAGCTTACCAATGTCTGCTGAAAACTGAACACCTTGAGAAGGGAAGGCAGGACAATATTTAGAAAAAAAAGGAACGACAACTCGTAAGAGAAATGGAGGACAATGTATAGAAAATGGGGAACAACATGGCTTTTGAATGGGGGTTGAAAGTTACTTCTCGTGGATGGAAGTTTGTCCTCCATGGCTGGTAGATGACCCCAGCCAGTAGAAAATATAATCAATCGGTCAGAAAATCTACAACCGACGGAAAATATTCCCCACCGGCTTACAGGATGTTTTCTACCGGATGCACCCTTCCAGAAGTTTGTCTTTACTAGCAAAGTGCATTAATGAAAATATACAAACAGTAACAAATAAAATAAAATAACAAATATAAAACGCAAATTACACAGTATACAAATATCTTAAAATTAACATATCACCACTACTTTACCAACCCCTACTACTCTCAAGCTTGAGCATGCAAAAACTAAATTCATGCAGTTACGAAAATAAAAATGCAGAGTATAAATTCTGTAGAGCATTATATCCATCGCTGATAAAATTTCTGTAACAGAAACTCAAACAAAAATTGAAACATTCTTTGACAAATCGGTGGAGTCTCTGAAGCCTGTAAGAGAGTGTTAGTGTGCTAAAAAAGAAAAAGCTGAAAGAAATTGTTAGTCCATAACTGCCAAGTATAACCATTTAGCCTGTAAGAAAATGTTAGTGTGCTGAAAAGGAAGTCCTGGAAAAAATGTCCATTACCAATGTCTGTTGAAAAAAGAACCAGATTGAGAAGGAAAGGCAGGATAATATTTAGAAAAATGAGGAAGGACATAGCTTACCTATGTCTTTTGAAAAATAACTAACTCTTGAAAGAAATGGAGGACAATATTTAGAAAAATGAGGAGCGACATAGCTTACGTATGTCTTTTGGAAAAATAACAAACTCTTGAGAGAAATGGGGGACAATAGTTAGAAAAATGAGGAGCGACATAGCTTACCTATATCTTTTGGAAAAATAACCAACTCGTAAAACAAAAGTATGAAAATAAAGTAGTCATTTTACATGTAACTGATTTGGCTTCTACGATATTTTGATAGCCCATACTGGGCAACTATTTCCCCAGCTTGTCATCCCATTCCATACCCATTCGACAAACGGAAAACACTTAAGCGCACTCGCCCTATCCGGTTGACTGCTTGCTTTGGAAACGAGGCTTACCGACAACCTAGGAACGAGCACTATACCACAGTGTGGTACTACGTGCATCCGTGCAGGAAAAAGTCAATCGCAAACCACTCAGTTTGAACATGTGACGTACTTAACAGGTGAAATAAATAAGTCTGGGAATGTCTGTAGAAAAAAGAACCAACTTGTGAGAGAAATGCAGGATAATATTTAGAAAAATGAAGAACGGCATAGCTTACCTATAATCAACTCTTGAAAGAAATGGAGGACAATATTTAGAAAAATGAGGAGCGACATAGCTTACCTATGTCTTTTGACAAAATAACCAACTCGTGAAAGAAAGGGAGGAGAATATTTAGAAAAATGAGGAACGACATTGCTTGTGGCTTAAAGTTACCACTCGTAGATGGAAATTTGTCCCCCGTGGCTGGAAGATGACCCCAGCCAGTAGAAAATATAATCAATCGGTCAAAACGTCGACAACCGACAGAAAATATTCCCCACCGGCTTATTATAGGATGTACTCGTCTGGCTGCAACCATCCAGCAGTTTACCTTTTCTGGCAAAGTGTAGGATTTAAATGTACAAACATGAACAAATAAATTCAAAGTCATGGTTTTCAAAATGGTATATCAAATATCAACAAAATATTTACATGTACCTATACATTTTCAATAATATTTCCACCAAAATATGAACTTACCTATGTCCTCTGACAGAAGGGATATAAAGAAGTAATAATAACTTGGAATATATGGAGAACAATATAGCTTATTCATGTCTTTTGAA
>CAJUYG010000963.1:68987-109396 GCA_910591675.1 Galerucella calmariensis | reverse complement strand
ATAGCCTTAGTGTTGTAGATGAGCTTTTACAAAAAATTAGAAAACTTGAATCTCATTTTAAGAGAAGTTCCACAGCCACTGCAAAACTCGCTGAAGTTCAAAATCAGCAGGGAAAAATTCCCAAAAAATTATTGCAAGACGTAAAAACTAGGTGGAATTCCACTTTCTATGTGTTGAACAGAATTTTAGAAATTGAAGAAGCCGTACGAACGACAATGGCTTTATTAAATACGGATTATTTACCCATTATAAGTGTAGAAGAGTGGCAGCTTCTTGCTGAACTTAAAACAGTTTTGGAACCCATGGAACGCTTAACCAAAATAATGAGTGGGAAAAATTATACAACAATGTCCAGTGTAATTGTGCTTACTAAAGGGTTGGAAGATAATTACAATAATATAAATAAAAATAAAGAAAAGTTTTGTACTTTTGCTTTAATCCAGACAGTAGTACAGAAAATTTTATGGGGCATCCAAAAACGTTTAGGAGATCTTGAGAATAGCAAAACATTGCTTATCTCCACGTTTTTTGACCCAAGATTCAAAAACATTGGATTTTCAAATGATGAAATTGCTGATAAGGCTAAAAAGCTAGTAATAAATTTAGTTTCTGAGGTAATAAACAACGAAACAAAACGAACCGAAAGGAAGGAGAACACAACTGACAGTGACGAAAACATGAACACAGACGTACATCAACCAGAGAAAAAATCTAAAATTGAGTTTTCGCTTTGGTCGAATTTTGATAAAAAGGCAGCAGCTTTGAAGCCTAGCGGCACTTCGGCATCAAGAGCTATTATCGAAGTCCAAAGATATGTCCAAGATGATCAGCTAGACAGGCATGAAGATCCGCTGTCATGGTGGCGTCAACGTTCATATAATTATCCATATCTGTCGAAAGTGTGCATCGAAAAATTTGGAACTGTTTCAACCTCAGTGCCTTGTGAGCGGCTATTTTCCAAAACAGGACAATTAATTAGTGAACGCAGATCGAGGCTAACCCCTCAGAAAGTTAGACAAATTATGTTTTTAAACGTTAACCAAAGCGAATAAGTACCTACATATTTTATTTCTTGACAGATTTTTTTTATGTTAACCCAGGCGAATCTGGCGAATTAGTATTTCATTTCTTGACAGAATGTTTTTATTTATTTTTAAAAAATAATTTTCAGTAGGTATGTAAGCGTTATCCATGTGAAAATTTTATTTTTATATATACATTTTATTACTGAGTTTTTTAATGTTTTATGTTTGTTTTATGTTTATTCAGTTACTTTTATTACTTAGAAAATTTTTTAATAAATAAATAGTGAAAAACTTGAATTTTTATTTCAACCAGTTCCGAAAAATCACTGTTTGGTTTTTAAAACTTCAGTGACAATACATAATACATCAAAGAGGTACAAGCTCTTTGCAATAAATTAACCAGTTCAGAAGAATCACTGATCCAAAAAATCACTGTGATTTTCTGGCACAAAGAACTATCTGCTCCGGTTCCGACAAAGGAACGGTGACAAAATCACCGACAGTGAAATCACGCCACACCTCTACTTCACAACATCAACCACCTTTGCCAGATGCTCCGGTTGATTATTTTAAAAAGTTCAATGAAATGGAGACAACCATCAATCAACTTTTAAATTTAAAGTTAATGCCTTAAGCGATGATAATTGTTCCGTGACTAATAATTATCAATTGAAACACTTCCTTTGAATATAATAACCACCTTTCTTATATTGCCCCGCTCCCAATCATTATGGAAATGTACCTCTATCTTTCGAAAAACAATAAATGTAGAACTAGAGACGTTTAGAAAACTTTGCTGAAGTCAACCTGTCTCCATTCCAAACCGATTTTACCTTTTTAGATCTAGCGTAACTTCCTAGTCTTCCTTTCTCCATGATTTTCAGCAGCATTTTTTAAAATTTTTCTTTAAATAAACAGACTGTGAAAGTTTTCCTATAAATAATCCGGATAACATTTCTTAAGTATCTATAGAAAAACTACTTCCATTTAATAATCAATACACAACTTATTAGCAAAAATTATCTTCGATAAATCCACACTGTAATCATTCGGACATTTAGATCTCGAAGTTATCCTGAGTTTGTGATGATATCCAAATAAAGATGTGCGTCCTAACGTTGACCAGCCTACAAAATTTAACGATTTAAATTAAAATAGGAACCATTTTAGTATCAGTACATTCACATTCCAAACGCAATAGAAAATTACACAAATTTACGGACTACGGCCAGATTTGTGTTAGGTGTTGAGGAACATTTTTCACACATTGATTGGCAAAATTTTCAATAATACCGTGTGTCTTTATATTTCCCGGCATATCTAGAGCTTACAGCTTTTAAACGAATAGAGATAGATACTTCACAATTATGCAAGTTTGGTTTGGACTAATCAAAGCGTTTTTCTCATTTTCGGTTAACAAAAAATGCAATATATCGTTGTTTTTTCACTTTCACGCGCCCTGATAAAAAAGAGCCATTTTTATTCAAACTGTTGGTATAAGGTTTTTAAAAATCAATGTAGAATTAACCATTATGGGTGGTTGTCTGAAAAATGTTCCAAAGCTTGTCTGAGTCTGGTAAATTGATATAAAATATGTGTGAATCCATAACGGAGTGATTACTGAATTAATACATGTCTACACCTGTAACCTATATAATTTCCATGTGAAAGTTTTTGTACAAAAAATTATCAATTTTCTTGTATCTTGAAATATTTTCAAAAGCTTTATATTAGCTCCACTTGTAACTTCTGGAATCGGTTTTAACCCTTCAAGCGAATTGATGCAATCCAAACTTATTTAGGTGGATGCTATTTTAAAATTTGGATAGGACACATGAGTTAATCATAAAACATAAATGTGATTATAGTTAAATGGAGAAATAATGCTAAATAAACAAGAGCACCAAAAATAATATAATAATAATAAAACTTATCACAAAGATGCTCTCGTCTTAGTAACCTATTTTATTTTTTAGTGTACCGGGTGGCCAACTAAGAACGGCCGTCGGCCATATCTCAGGAGTGGGTTATAGGCCAAGTTCGAGAAAAATATTTTTAGAACCAAAGTGGCCTCGAGAAATGCCTGGAAATTATTTTCAGAATTGTAGGTCCACCGCTAGAGGGCGTATTTGACAGTCAAAATTTTAAAATGCAAAATTTTTAAAAATTCACTCAATTGATGGTTTCAACTGACGCCATACTGTGGTGGATCGTGTGGATTGTATTGTAGGGCACTTATCGAAAGTAGGCCTGAGGTAGAAAAATAGGTAACTACTAAGGGTAATTAATGTGGCACCATCTACATTTTAATCACTTAAAAAATGTCAATGTTGCCATGCTAAAATTATAAACAAACTAGATATTTCAGTGTTCCTGTGGAAACCCAAGACACACCTTAAATATATTTGTGATATTAATAAAAGTGGAAAAGTTGTGTATTTTGTTTGTTTTAAGTTCAGAACATTATCTATTTATTGTTCGCCAATCGCCACACTTCTATTATGGAGAATGATAAGTGAGTATCACAATACCAGCAATACCATGGTTTCAGTTTTCCAAAAGGGCCACGCGCTTGTAACATTGTGACACTTACTTATCTTTGTCCATAATAGAAGTGTGGCAAATAATAAATATTTATGTTTTCAACTTAAAACAAATAAAGTACACAATTGTAAGAAACCTTTTTTTCTAGTATATATTATGTATAAACTTAGTAATTTTAAAATGTACACGAAAATGTAATATTCATAATACCACAAACATATTTAAGGTGTGCGTCTTGGTTTTTGACAGGAACTCTGAAATATCCAGTTAGTTTATAATTAAACATGGCAACATTGACATTACTATGTGAGTTAAAAGTAGATAGCTGTACACTAATTACAGTTTCTGATTTCCCAGTTTTCTACCTTGTACCTACTCTCAATACGTGCCGCTAGATAGCACTACAATCGATCCACCGCAATATGGCGTCAAATAAAACCATCAATTACGTTGGAAGAACAATTCCCGCTATTTACCTGTTTCTTACGATATCTCTGGATAGAAGAGATATCGCCTTGCTGTTTGCACTGTTTCATTACTAATTCAAACTACTTTGTGAAGACCTACTTCAATTCAAATTTTTGATTGTTAAACAAAAGCTCTTACAAACAACATACAAGTTTATTGAAATTGGTTAAGCAGAACCGGAATTACATGCGTTTTTTCGTAACAAGGTCCCTACTCTCCACCACCACCCCTTATTTGAAGAGATAGACTTGAACCTGTCATATTGCTAGACAGATTTCCATGTTTGAGTAAAAATATATTGAGCATTCAAACATTAGAAAATGAATGGCGTAAATATGCGTTGCTAGAATTTGACAAACTAAATTTACCCGTTGATGCTAAACAGCACTGGAAGGAGATTTCAAATGCAGCTGACCAGTTGCAATTCCCAAATTTGAAAAAATCTTTTTTATTAATATTACCTTTCTCAAATGTAAAGGTAGAACGAATTTTTAGTAATTAGTAATAATATGGAAAATAAGCATAGCAGCTGCTCGACAACTTCTAATATTAAAGGAATAATTGTTCAAAAACAAGGGGGGGTTGTCACTTTCAGTCCAACTAAAGAAATGCTTAATGCCAAACCAGTGTATGGAAGAAGAGAGGAATGAGGTTAAAAGACCAAACAAGAGCCTAGGTTTTATGTCCTTCATAGAGATATTGAAAGAGATTGTAGCTTTGTTTATTGAGTTTTTTGTTGTTCTAAACGAATATTTTTTTATGTTTGAACCAAAATGTATTCATTGTTGCAGTTTTAAATATATACTAGCTGACCCGGCCACGCGTTGCTGTGGCTAACATTTTTGTCATATTACCCCTTATTACAATGAAATTATCATTTACGAACGAAGCTGATATAAAAATTCACTGGTTTGGGATTTGAAGGGGAAGGACTTTGAACACAATTGATCAAAATTTTCGTACAGTTGATGTAAAGCACGCAAGGATTTTTAACTAAGCATAATATTTCATTCAGATGTGCTGATTATTTAACAGACATTTTGAAAGAGTGCTTTCCTGATTCCAGAATAGCAAAAGAAATTAAACTACATCGAACCAAGGCCACAAAAGTTGCAACAAATGTACTAGGATTTTGCAGCGAACAGGAAATAAACGTGCTTTAAAAAATTACAAAATTTGGTTTGATAATTGACGAAGCAACAGACAATGCTTCAGTAAAAACTTTGTGAATCTGCGTTACATTTTTCATCCTAAATTAAAAAAATTGTGACGCCATTCTGGAACCTCATTCAGATATTCTCTGGAGATGACCCTAATCAGGCAAGTGAAGGTGCTACATCTGGAAGATTATTTAGGGCTATACAGAATGAATTTTCATCTAAAAATATTCCTCTCAATAACATTATTGGGTTTTCGGCTCAGACGGATGCAACACGATGTGGGGAAAACATAATTCCGTTGCAAGTAAATTAAAAGATTCACTTTCCTGGACTTATGGTTCGAAAATTAAATGCGCGAGTGCAGCTTGTAAGTGTTTGCCCAGGAGATGTGAAGATATTGCAAGAAATATATACAATTTTTTCAAAAGCATTGCAAAAAAAGGTAGAACGTGTCGCGGGACACACGGTAGGAGCTTTAGTTCCTTTTAAGCAAAAATTATGTAATACATCTGACGTTATAGATAAACAATTTGCATATCTCTCGGTGGTCGAGTAGTGAGCAAACCAGACTCTCACGCGGTAGACCCGGGTTCGATTCTTTTTTTATTGTTAATTTTATTTTTAAATGATTATTCTGCTTGATATTAATAACGACGACAAGTGGACGTTTGAAATATTTAGCAGAATATTCATTATTATAGATAATGGTACGGTACCCTTCATGAAGGAGTCCGACTGGCAACATCTACTTATAACAGCATCGTATATTTAAAAAGAGAAATCGTAGCATTATACAAATTGGACATTCAAGAAGGTGCGTTTACCACAAAAAAATTAGTGGAAACATAAAATTGAATTGTTGAATTTTCAATTTAAAGTTATAATACAGTTTCAGATTTTTTTTTAAGTGAGTCGTAAAAAAATATTCTGTTCAACTCGTGTGGATTGTCCATATCGCACTTGAACGCACTTGAACTTCGTCCTCGTGCGATATGGCCATCATATCCACACTAGTTGCACAAACTACTATTTCCATCAAAATATGCCCTTTTACATTTAAAAACAACCTGTCAAATGTCGAATCAATTTATCCATCCATTTTAAAGTTATCGAATTAAAACATTCAAGGTTTCAAAATTTCAACACCCTGTATTTCGAAAAGTAAATGTGCTATACCCCTTAATCCTCCTATCATTTTGTCTAATTTTACGAGAGGAATCTACATGCAAACGTTGTAATTATCCTTAACGTTCGAGATGCTTATACAATTTTTTTGCGCGATCGTATTGAAATAAATTCCGAATAAAATAATTTAAATTTCTTCGGAATGAACGAAATGTCAAAAGTGACATTTATACTTCTCGATCAGTTTAAAATATATTTTGCATTTTGGTGAAATTGTTTTTATTCATTACTTTTTGCGCGATCGATCTTTTTTGTTTATTTACAGCATTGGTTGTCAGGTCGGTAGGTTGTGTTTACTGGTTTTTAAGTCTAACACGTCGGTAAGTGATTTACTTACCGTTCAGACGTCGGTAAGTAAACTACGTCTTAGCCGTACATACATTTAAGTGGTCCAAAATAATATATTACTTCATTCATTACAAAAAAGAAAAGAAAAATAGAAGATTGATATTTTTTAATGAACAGAATCGAACAGAACAATATAAAAAGTAATAAATAGCTAGAAAACAATTTCACCAAAATGCAAATTATATCTTAAACTGATCGAGAAGTATAAATGTCACTTTCGACATTTCGTTCATTTCGAAGAAATTTAAATTATTTTATTCGAAATTCGTATATTTCAATACGACCGCGCAAAAAATGGTATAAGCATTTGGAACGTTAAGGGTAATACCGGTCTCCAGCAAAATTGGAGGCTTCGCTACGCTCAACCTCCAAACATTGCTGTCGACCGGTAAACAACCCTTACCGTTCTTGATACTTAATATACTATTTCGACGTCTGAACGGTAAGTAAATCACTTACCGACGTGTTAAACTTAGAAACCAGTAAACACAACCTACCGTCCTGACAACCGATGATGTAAATAAACAAAAAAGATCAATCGCGCAAAAAAAATTATGGAAATAATAGTAAAAATTTATTCGAACAAATTCAAGTAGATCACCAGCACTGCGAATACCAGCTTTGCATAGAATTTTAATATAGCATAGGTGGTTCAGTGGTAGAATGCTCGCACTGCACTCGGGCGGCCCGGGTTCGATTCCCGGCCGAAGCATATGAATCGCTGCTTCGTAAACGAGAGAAAGAGACTCAGGAGATAGCACACGCACGCAAGCAAGGCACATAACGAAGCAACGTAACATAACGATCAGATCTTTTGCGTCGCGACCCCCGGTCGCTCAAACAAAACCTGGAGTAAAGAACTTAAGTTCCAAAAAAGACAGGCTATGCTAAAAGAGGTTCAGGTCTTTTGTTATGTAGATCCTCACCAAATATTGCGACCAGGACAAACCAGATGGCTTTCTTATTGGTCTGTAGTGGAAAGAATATTGGAGCAGTGGGAACCACTACGGTTATTTTTTACCTCGACTTATATTGCGCATCGAGTACTGGCCAGCTAAGAAATGTATTATGTCCTTAATGACAAAGCAATGAAACTATTTTATTTATTTTGAGAGTGGGTTTTGCCAAAATTTGTTAATATGAATTAATACTTTCAGAGTGAAAAAGTGGTTATAATGAAATTACATACGCAAACGGTTAATACCTATAAAGATTTATTACTGGCATGCATGGATCCTGAATATGTTAGGCAAACAGATATGGACAAAATTGATCCAACAAATAATACAAAATTCAACTCCATAAATAACATTTATCTGGGAATTGGCGTTTCACGAAATATTAATAATTAAGCAAGGTTTTTATGAGAAATCTAGACGCTTTTCAATAACTTCTTGCATAGAGATTAAAAAGAGATATGCGACTTTGCAGATCCTATTACATATGTTGGAAAAATGCAGAGTTAAACACGTTAATACACTTCTTCCTCTGATGGAATTGTTACCACGTATTTGTGATCCGCAAAACTTTGAAAAAATGCAAAGAATTGATGATAAGTGGAGAAACCTACATAATTTAGAGGAACTGCCAATCGAAGAAGAACTTGATTTATTTTATTTTAAGTTAGGTTTAGAATTTTTTCAAAAGTCAATTTAATAAAAACTAAAATCAGTAATAAAAATATTACCAATACATTAAATGGAATTATGCACTCAGCTCAGCGTATAAATTTGGACAATGGATGTGTAAGTTTCTAACCCACAGAAGAAATGATAAAATCCAATTCATCCTTAAAAATATATGGACAAAATAAGCAACAGGAAGAACAAATTCAGGAAGAATTACAAAAAGAAATTTTTTTTGAAGCTTTAGCTGAACAAGAGTAGGTTAATAGCTCGGTTAACAGCCTAGTCGAAGTACGCATAAAACCTCACAAAAAACTTGAAAATTCAAAATTGACTATTCAAAAGGGTTGTGTTCAACATGAGAAAAACTTTACGATGCCAGGTATGCTATTTTCCGGAAAATCGTTGAGTAAATATTTTTTGTTTTGTTTATAAAAGATTTAATTCTTGGGATGTATTTTGTACCTGTAAAATACCAAATTTCCTATTAAAGGATACTTTACTGATAAGTGATTTGAATAATTCTGGGAATTTACTAAATGACCAAATTGTTCTCCTTTACCAAACTTATTAAATTATTTCTGTGTGGTTATTTCTTTGAATGCCTAATCTTTTTGTTAAACAGCATATCTTTTCTTTCTGGTCATTTATATACCTAACATTTATATAAAAAAACTTTTTCTGTACCTTGTATCTAGAAAAATAGCATTTATTCATTAAATTTCATTTCATATTTACAGTTAACAGAACCAAACATGAGCCCCGGAAAATATGCGAACTAAAATAAGGTCATCGCAAGCAGCCAATCAACAGCCAATGTTAACGATTGTCCATTGGTAATTGTTAAATATAATCGAAATAATATGACCGAGTGATTTCATCAACATACATTATTTTATTCATTTTGTATCAGTGTTGTCAATGCGAGGATGATTATCCGATTTTTAGACAATTTCACTAATTTGGATCCAACATAGTAAGGTATGTACTATAATTATTATTAATAAACATAACCTAGAACAACACACAATAACCAATTTCATCAGACCTAGTAATGTTTGTTTTTCTTGCAGATTTGTCTCAACAATATGTATAAAAAATAGAGGAAAACAGTGCACACGGAAGCTCGCAATATTATTAAAAACGTTGTGGAATTTTTTGATAAACAAAAAACTGCTGGTGTGTGGTCATTCCCTTTGGACAAAGCCACAGAATTAGCTGCAGGAGCGACAGGAAAATCAGTTACCTGCATAAAACGCATTAGAAAGGAGAAATCACAGTTGCAAGAAGGTGCTTTACTGGGGTCACCTTCAAAAAAACAAAAAAGTCAGTGGCGGATTTGCCATAAGGCCCAGTAGGCCCGGGCCTAGGGCGGCCAGATACGAAGGGCGGCAATCGTTCCAAAAAAACTCAGTGATGATAACAAGAAATAACTCAAATGCAAAGTATCTCAAAATATTTTAGAGGCTCGCGTACCGTACGTATGATTATAATCTTCCTAAATCACTATTTTTGAGTATTAAAGTATAAATACTTTCGTACATCGTGCTTAAAAAATAGTTCGTACGTTTAGTTTAATATTAGTGATCTAGGAAGAATACCTATCCTTTTGTTATTACAAAAACAACTCAGCGGTGTCGCGCGAACATTCTAGAAAGCTCTACACGACGCTCGAATGCGTGCGCGCGCCGCCCCGCAGGAAGGATCTAGAAACGGTGCAAGCGCGACGGAAATACGCGCGACGTGAGAGTGAGCAAGACAGCGCGCGGCATGCATACACGCGCGCGTTCTGGAAACTGCCCGACTATTCTAGTATAACGTTGCACCGGTATATATAAGCTACGGGTTTGGACGGTGGGACAGTTCAGTTTAGTGAGCGATTGAGTGCGATACTGCTTAAGTTGAATATGGACGGAAAGAAAAGGGTAAGGTTAAGTGGGGCAGAGTATCGCAAGAGAGCTAAAGAAAAAGATGATAAACAAAAAGATACGATTAAAAAAACACGGAAATTAGACGATTTCTTTGGAAAACTTGATGTTCCAAGTAGTAGTGGCGCTCCGTCAACTGATGATTCTGCAGTGTCTTCAAGTGAAAATACTTTGATCGAGGTGGCAAGCATATCGAAAGAACAAGCCGAAGATGTCCCTCTAGTACCAGGAGTGGCAGGAGTAGGAGTGCAGCCCAATCCTACGGACCAGGAGCTCTACGAAATCAGCGACGATCCAGCTAAATGGACAATCGACGAGTTCACGCGTGATCACATTTGTAAGAACGGAGCCAATCAAAACATCCAAAATGATTTTCCTAAAAGTGAGCGCATTTACAAAGATAAAGCGCGACAGTTGTCGAGACATTTATTCGAACGTCAGCTTCTGAACGGTGAAAAAGTTCCGCGAAAGTGGCTAATTTATTCCAAAAGTACTGGATGTGTTTTTTGTGGTCCTTGTCTGCTTTTTAATAGCGGGGAGAGTCAGTTCGACAAAAAAGAAGGTTTCAATGACTGGAAAAATTCATATCATCGAGTGTCAACTCATGAGAATTCGCCTACTCACAAATTATCTGTTCTGCATATGAAAGAACGAAGCAACGTGCTAGGTCGCATTGACCGCGCATTAACAATGCAATTAGATGAAGAAATAAATTACTGGAGAAACATTCTGAAAAGAGTAGTTGCATGCGTAAAAGCGCTTGCGTCACGTGGTTTGCCTTTCAGAGGACACGAAGAAAAATTTGGATCAATCCACAATGGAAATTATTTGATGTCCTTAGAGCTTATCGCTGAGTTCGATCCGTTCTTAGCCAAACACATTACACGTTATGGAAATCCAGGCTCAGGATTTACGAGTTATCTTTCTTCAACAACATGCGAAGAATTCATTCGACTTATGGGAAACAAAGTTTTGGAAACAATTGTTATGGAAATATTAACCGCAAAATATTTTTCTCTGATTATTGACTCGACACCGGATATATCTCACGTAGACCAGCTCACTTATGTTATCAGATATGTCCTGCCTAATGGGTCACCTGTAGAACGGTTCCTCAAGTTTATTCCAAACACAGGCCACAAATCACAACAAATGGCAGATGCTGTTACCTCAACTTTAACTGAATTGGGAATTGACATTTCAAACTGCCGCGGGCAATCATATGACAATGCAGCTAACATGTCAGGCATATACAACGGCCTGCAAGCTAAAATAAAGGAAATTTCACCCCTTGCCGACTATGTTCCCTGTTCAGCACACTCGCTTAATTTAGTAGGTGAATGTGCTGCTGAAAGCAGCCAAGAGGCTTGTTCGTTCTTTTTTCTACTCCAAGAGTTATACAATTTCTTTGCAGCGTCAACTCAGCGTTGGGAACTCCTTCAAACCCATTTCACCGTCAAAAGTCTATCAACGACTCGTTGGTCAGCTCGTGCAGACGCATGCAAAAGTTTACGCGAATCCTGGAATGAAATCCATAAAGCGCTAGTCACCATCGAAAATGACACACAACAGAAGAGAACCGTTATATGCGAAGCAAGAGGTATTCGTTTGAAACTGGAACGTTTTGAAACGGCTCTCATGGCTGTTTTTTGGGGATGTTTACTAGATCGCATTAACGCCACAAGTAAAAAACTTCAGAGTGTGGAAATTGACATTACTATTGTTATAGAACTGTACGAGGCTTTAATACATTTTGTTGGCGAAACAAGAGAGAATTTCGATGAATTCGAAAAAAAAGCGAATAAACTGTCCTTCGTACAGGAATATGAAAAAGATTTTCGACGCAATCGAAAGCGTAAGCTGCTTCCTGGCGGGACTAATACAGGTGAAGAGATGCAACAAAGTGGCCGTGAAAATTTTAGAATACATACTTTTTTGGTAGTAATTGATACATTGTCAGAAGAACTGAAAAGACGCCGGGATGCTTATAAATTACTCTACAATAAATTCCACTTTATTACCAACCTGAAGAATCTAAGCATCTCAGAAGTCGAAGATAAGGCCAAAGCATTGCAAATGATTTATTCTACTGACTTAGAAGACAATTTTACAGAAGAATGTCTTCATTTTCGTTCCCACTGCAGCATAAAAAATGAGGAGCAAAAGAGTGCAGTCAGTTTGTTGAAATGGTTACGAACCGGAGGTCTTCAAACCATTTATCCAAACGTGGATATTGGTCTTCGTATGTGTGTGTGTACACCCGCCAGTAACTGTACAGGAGAAAGATCGTTTTCTTGTTTGCGCAGAGTTAAAAACTATTTACGCACTACAATGACGGAGCAGAGGCTAAACGATCTTGCTTTGCTTAACATAGAAGCTGATTTTTTAAGGAAATTGGATTGCGAAGATTTAATTAATAATTTTGCTGCGCTTAAGTGCAGACGACGAGTTTTGTAACACATTGTAAAACCTTTATTTTATTAAAAAGGAAACCTAAAACCATTTTAAATGTTTTATTCAAATTTCCAATCATCCCTGGCCTCGGAAAATATTATAAACTAGCTTTATAAGCTAGCTTTTAGTTAACAATTTTCTGAATCAAATAAAAGTGGCAATAAAGTAAATTCATGAATTATGTATCTAGTCTCTAATGATCGGTGCTGAGAAAAGGGCGGCACATGGCCTGGGGCCTAGAGCGGCTAGGACTGCAAATCCGCCACTGAAAAAAGTGGAGGTACCAACAAAATACAATTGGATGATTGTGACTTGGGTATTTTGAAAAGAACTGTACATGAATGCTATATGGTAGATAAATAAATCCCAACAATAAAGATTTTGGTAAATAAAATGAAAAATAAAGTCGATTACTCTGGCGGTCCAGACACCTTAAGAAAGCACTTGAAAAATATTGGTTTTCAGTATAAAAAGTGTCACAATAAAAGAAAACTTTTGATGGAACGTAATGATATTGTAGCTTGGCGGGCTCGTTATTTAAGAAGTTTGAGGGAAAATGATGCTTTAGGTCACAACAAGAGGCCAATAACATATTTGGATGAAACTTATATCCATCCATCATATGGTGTTGGTAAATGCTGGCAATCGGAAGATGAACCTGGAGTGTATACATCCAACAGAGCTGGTCAACGGTTCATAATAGTACATGCTGGTGGACGTTATGGGTTTGTTAAGAGTGGACTACTAATTTTCAAGTCAAAAAGCAAATCAGGGGATTATCACGTAACATGAACCATACAAATTTTATGAACTGGTTAGAAAATCAACTTATACCAAACTTACCTCCTAATGGTATTTTGATTATGGACAATGCCCCTTACCACATTGTTCAAATTAATAAAGCACCAACCTAATCAACTCGGAAGCATATTATTAGAGAATGGCTTGAAGCTAATGGCATCTCAACCACAAATGATATGCTTAAAGCGGAACTTTTGCATTTTGTCAAACAAGCCAACCATTCTAAAATGTACTATGTGGATGAGTTGTTGTAAAAACATGGACATACTGTGGTACGGTTTCCTCCATATCACTGCGACCTCAATCCAATTGAGCTAATATGGAGTAGCGTCAAACATAAAGTGGCAATGAAAAATGTTTCGCAAAGTGCTGCTCAAATAGAACAATTAGTTCGAGCATGAAGTTGGTTCTTTGGAATGGAACAAACACTGTGACCATGTGGACCATATAGGGGAAGAAATGTGGAGGAATGATGGACTAATAGATGATGTGGTAGAAAATATGTGTTTCACTGTCAACACTGGTTCATCAGATGAAAGTGGGGGTGATGAATATGAAAGTGAGAGTAATTCATGTGAAAGTGATCAGTAATAAACTGGCAAACATTTTTGTAGACTCCAGTGTCTTATTTTGTTCATATTTAATATCTTGTGCTATGAAGTAGCGTATAAATTCATTACATGAACGTATATGATGTCCATGGTTCATTAGCTAAATAAATGATTTCAATTCAATACATGTTGATTTTGCTTGAAATCTAATGTTTTTTTAAATATAACGTAAAATACTTTCAATTAATGAAGTCATCTACAGTTTTTTTTTTTTCAATAAGAACACCATGTATTAATATTTGATTATAAATTTGTAATAAATTTTGAAAAATCAAAAATTGTTTTATTTGTGATACCCAACTGAATAAGTAGTTTTTACACATCAATTTTGTGATTGATTTCATTTTTTTGAACTTGGAATGTAATGTGTTAAATATATAAAGTAAAACTGTAAAACAATGTTGTTAATTAAATAATATAGTTTCTAATTTCTGTTATGTTTGAATAAAGCAAATGAAATGAAGTTGATTTAGAACAGCATTTAATATAGGTACTTATATATATATTGAAGTGAAACATATCTACCAGATAAATTGAATCAATTAGCTTCATACAGATAGTGTGAATTTTAGTAGTTCAGTAGTAAATATTCAATAAAAAAGGAAATAATCCATAAAAACATAAGTTGAACATGTCAAGAAATATTTAACCATTGTATACAATTGATAAAATAATTTAAGAGATTGCTATTTAATTTGGTATCTATTTTCTTTTAAAGTATATTTCAAAATAGAGAAATATAACAACAACAAGTAAATTACGTCGAACGTAATTTTGTACACCTTTGTGGTGATCACTGTATATATCATACATACATTAATAATTATCACAATTTTATATTTTGTAAACACTTTCGGAAAACCCCGTATATCGTATAAAATTTAATTATTTGTATAAAACGTCAAGGTCAAAAGATCAACACCAAAATCAACGTTCTGTTAATGGTTCCTATGGAGTGTTTCGGAGTGTAAATAGAAGTGCATAAAAAACGTAGTGAATTTATCTATGCTAACGGAATAATGTATGTATTGATTTGGGAAAAACAATGTTTGTTTACCAACATAGGAAGGTTGTTGATTTTTGAGCTAAAGAGAGACGCGGTGAAAAAGAATTAAAACGGAGGACGTGTTTAATTTTTCCTCTCCAAAATTCTTACAAAACCCATAAACTTGAACAAATCATTGAAAACGTTAACTAAAATATTTAAAAGAAATCGTGAAAAGTAAATGAAATAAAAATATCTCCCGTATAATTAAAAATTAAGTGAAACATTCGAGAAATCGTCTAGATTTGGTAAGAATTATAATTACCTTATTGACAACATTCCGATGGTCATCCAGGGATCTTATAATTGATTAGGATACTTCAGTTGATGATATTAATCCATATATCATCAATTCTACATCCTGGTTTCTGTTTTTTTATTCGATCATAGTTGATCGATTTTTCTCCAAGAGCATCACATTCAATATTATGAAGAACTAAACATGAACATTATTCCCCGAGTGTATACTGAACTTCTCGTATGAAAAACATTGACTGATATATTTATATGTCAGGTTAATAATTTTGGTATCAAATTACTAGTTAAATATTAGTATTAATTTTTCAATCTCCACTAATAACGGACACAAACACAAGATTTATATTAATTACGTACTCACTAAATTTCACATAATAAATTTTTAATAATGATAAATCTTAAACACACTACATTGCTTTTATTCTTGTAAACTGAAACACTTCACGATAGAACAACACTTTATATGACAGTCGCACTAAAAAGATCTATGGTTGAGGTTGAGCGTTCTGGATGTACATTCAAAACATAGAGTAGGAATAATTAAGCGAAATTTACTTGTTGCGTTGAATAATATTTATAGTTAATAAAAAACGTTTATGCGAAGTTTTGCGCAATGATTTATTAATTGATTTAAAGATTTCATTATTTCCTCATATTGATTAAAAAAAACGTTTAATTGTCTATGTTCGTCTTATTTTTCTGATATCTACCTATAGTTTCCTGTTGCTAGCAAACGTCAAGTGCCGAATCTCATCCCTGAGATACAATGATTAAAGGTAAAACAAATTTATAATATCTTTGACTCACATAATTTTTTTTGAATTGGAATAGCGGCGAGCGAAACCAATTCTGGCGCCCATAGACAACCATAAACATCATAAATTAAATAATATATTATTCTCCAAAATAGCATCTCAACGTTGGTACATTTAATTAAATAAACTTTACTATTATCATAAATATAATTTAAATAGTGTCTAACGTAGAGGCATTTCTTAATATATAATAAAAATAGCACCCGAAACAGTAGCCTCTTATTAAATTTATTAAAAATACATAATAATATATATATATATATATATATAGGAGACGAATTATGTGGGGATGTGGCAAGGAAATACCAGAGAGTACTCTTTTTAAAATATATTCCGAGCTTTCGAATATAACATATTCATTTTCAAGGACTAAAAATTATTAAGATATATGGTCAAATTATAAAATAAATTAATGTATACATTTACTCACGTTATTTAAGTGAGAATGTCGGTATAATTGTAAAATATATAAAAAAATTGACACAAAAGTGCATTATAAATTAAACTCAAAAAACTCAAAAAACAATATGACATTCAACAAAAAATGTTTCAATTTTTATTTCTGATATTAAGGTCTATTTGAATGAAGTTAATTTTGATTGGAATTTAAATTTTGCAAAGATTGTTTTTCAAAATCTAATAGATAGGCATACATAACACTAAGGTTATTCAGGTCAGTTTTTTTATTAATGCAATTATTTTCTTGTGAAATAAATGCGGTTTCCAAAAATAGACGTTTTTTATAATTATTTTCAGTGATTAATACTTTGGCTGATTGATAATCAATTGAATGGCCTTCATAAAATGCGTGCTCAGCGAGGGCACATCTATCAGGATACAATTTACTATCGCTTTTATGAGAGGAAATTCGATTGGTTAATGTCCTTTTAGTGTGACCAATGTATTTTTTATCACAGTTCAAGCAAGGAATTTCATAAACTATGTTAGTTAATTTATTCATCGGTGTTTTATCTTTGATTTTACTGAAAATTGATTTGATTGTAAGGTGTTGTTTGTTTGCAATTTTGATATTATGTTTCTTAAAGATTCCTGAAAGTTTAGGGGTGACTGTTTTTATATATGGTAAAGACATATAAATTGGAGGGTTAATATTGTCAGTTCTAATATTTTGTGATCTATTATTAGTAATGTCAGAATTTCTGTCAAATGTATTATATAATATTCGTCTCAAAAGATATGGAGGATATGAGTTTTCGTGAAAAAGATTATACAATATTTTTAGATTTTTTTGGTGGAACTTTGGATCTGAAATTTGAAGAACTCTACTTTTCATCTGTTTGATCAAGTTAATTTTTGTGTTACGTGGATGATATGAATGGTAATTTATATATCTTCCTGAACTTATCGGTTTTCTATACCAGTCGATCGAAATTTTATTATTATTGTCTCTTATGAATTTGGTGTCAATTGACTATCGATAATTATCGATAGTCAATTAGCCGACTATCGATAGTTCTCCACCTCTAGAGCCCAGTGAAAATGTTTTGTCAAAAGATCCAATAAAAATTGAAGCTACAAAAAGATATCATATTCACAAAAAAATAACTAAAAAAATTAGAGAAATGAAAAATTTACAGTAATAAAAAAATGTATATTATTAATATTAATAAAATTATTATCTAACTTGAGAATAAACTTATGTAGTATAAAAGTTTTTTCTTTCATACAATCATAGGGCGCGGTAAGAGTTTCAACAGGGATCCTAACGGGACATTGTCGCCTGAATGGGCACCTGAAAAAGCTCAAAATAGTGGAGGCAGAAGAATGCAGATTTTGTGGAATGGAAGAAGAAACCTCCATCCACATACTTTCCAACTGCACAGCACTTCAGAATCCTAGAGCACAGCACCTGGGAGATTACTGGATAGAAGAGGAACATTTGCCTAAGTTGAAGCCTGCAGACATCCTAAAATTCCTCCGGGAAATAGGACTATAGGAACTACTAGTTTCTGAGACTCTCCTCAGAAACTGAGTAAAAGTAAGGGGGCACAATAGATCTTTTAGGTCTCAGTGAATGTCACCCCAAAAAACCCACACACACACACACACAAAAGAATATTTTTATGGTAAATAAGAATATTAATATTGTTTGTAATTTTCACAAATTATGCGAGTATTTGTGGCAAAGGCAAATAGGGTACCAACTAAAAAAACCCACTGTGTTATCTTAAGAAAATGTGAAAAAAATCAGTTATATCAGTTGCTCCTTAATGGGCACTTCAAAATAAAACGAATAATAAAACGTTCAATATTTTGTCATTTCAAAAAAAATTCAATTCAATTAATTATTAAAACAATTAAGTATTTCTCGAAGTGTAGTTTTATTTCAAAGTAGGTATGGGACTAGGATCAAAGTTTGCCCACCCTGTATAACATTCTTTATACCGAAAAATCTAAATATATAAAATATTAAAAAGTTTCCTGAAATACACCTTATGCATATTCAATAAACTCTCTTTATGACACACTTTGTATAGCTTTGAAAATAATAAATCAGTACTTACAATTTTGATACACTTGTCATTCTAAATGAACCCACTGGCACACTTCAAACTCTAAATTTGAATTAAATCTAAAATTGTCGACCCAACTTTGAAGAAAACTTTTAATAATTGAGCCCCTTCTCGTACCATTAGTTTGGCATCAAATAAATGGACCCCGACGGTGTCGGGTGATTAAGTCTTGGTATCCACTTCCGGATTAAATGAATATTCTAAACATCAATAATATTATTGGGTTTTTTCAGTAATTGTCCTTTTCTTAAAATTATACTACCTGCTACATGCAAAACCAGTCAAACAATTCAAACTGATAGCTTTTCAAATTTATTTTACTCGCCGCCGCAAGAATAATAAAATGTTTGGGTTAAATTGTATAGAAAGAAATTGTTTGTAAAATTGTTGATTATGAATAATTTGGAAAAAAGTTTCAGAAGTGCCTCACTTTATTCATTTTTTTTATAACATAGTATTTTTAGTTACATACAGGGTGTACCAATCTTACGACAAACATCGGTATATGGGTTATTCTAAGAGATATCAAAAAATGTTATTAACAAAAATAGTAGATGGGCTGAGGGTCCATATTTTGAAATTATATCGAACTATACAGAGTGCTGCATAATTCCGTTACAAACCAAACATGATTTTTCAAATGGGAACCCCTATATATTATACCGTATTTTGATTGGTTACATTTTTTTTAAGCTTTTGATATGAAGTTTTGCCTCGTTATATAGATGTATTTTATAGCAAAAATAGAATCTTCGATTATGTAACTTTAATTTTTGTTAAGCATTCCCTATACCCAAAGTTTATAAAATCAGAGTAATATTTATCAGGTAATATTTATTGTAAACTATTATTATTGACCAATGCAATAAACGTTGTATGTAACAAAAAATCCTAATTAATGATAAATTTTAATGAATAATACATTCTAAACAAATTTAGCTACCAAAAGTATAATTCTAACCGTAATATTAAGCTGAAGATTCAAAGTGTTCACCGTTAACATCAATGCAATGCTGTAAGAGGGGGCCCAACTGATTGGCCAGCTCGGTCACCCGATTTAACAAAAGTTTAGTAAGGAATAAGTTTATGAAATCTCCGGCTATTAGAGATGACATGAAAAGGATAATTAGTGCGGCATTTCGATCTGCTAACGTTGATATGCTGAGAAATGTTAAATTGGATTGATGTTAACGGTGAACATTTTAAACCTTAAGTTTAATATTATGGTTGGGATTATACTTTTGGTGGCTAGTTTTGTTTAGAATAAATTGTTCATTAAAATTTATCATTAATTAGGATTTTTTGTTACATACAACGTTTAATGCTTTCACATAATAGGTCAGTAGTTATATTTTACAATAAATATTACAAAATAACTGTGTTTTTATAAACTTCGGGTATAGGGAATGCCTGACAAAAATTAAAGTTACATAATCGAAGATTCTATTTTTGCTATAAAATACATAGTGTTCCATATGAAATAAGAAAGAAAATGACAGGTTCGAGTTTCCGTTCACCCTGTGTTGCATTTTCTAGAAATAGTTAATTTATTGACGCTCCTCGTATATCACTTGGCGAGTAAAAACAATAGTTGTAATTTTTGCCACTACGAGTCGCCAAGCATACAAGCTCCCAACCCTGTCGTTGTGCTTCAACGGTTTTTTATGCATGTAAAAAAGAGAGGTTAGTTTTAATGTACACGTTGTTCAAACTATGTTCAAGCTGTAATTTGTAAAATTAAGTTAACTAGTTGTTCACCATCAGAATAAATGTTTCAATCAATTGTGGAAGAGATTCAGTTTGTGTTGTGATCCTGTACCTAATTATTGGAAATATAAAAATACTAAATTTTCATTCAAGAGAATATGGTCCTTCGAAAGTTACAAACCAGCAGGAAAAGGTAGTAATTCACTATCACCCTGTATACAAGATAGAATATAATTGAAATTCAATAGGATACGGAGATATTGCATCATATTACTAAACTCTGTTTGACAAAATACATTTTTTTTCATTAACTTACAACAAGCTACAGAGCGTTGATTTACCTACGATGTTCACATAAACTTGTCCATATCTTTTGAAGGACTCTGTATAACGTGACAAAACCTCATATCAAAAGCTTCAAAAAAATGTAACCAATCCGACTTCGGTATAATATACAGGGGTTCCCATTTGAAAAATCATGTTTGGTTTGTAACGGAGTTATGCAGCACATCTACTATTTTTGTTGATAACATTTTTATCTCTTAAAATAACCCATATACCGAAGTTTGTCGTAAGATTGGTACACGTAAAAGGCCGGGAAAAATACATTTGGGGAAATTCTGTATTATTGCAAAAAATTTGGGTTTGAACAACCCCGAAAAGTACACTGGTCATTGTTGAACGTCGGCAACTCTTTTATTAGAAGCTGGAGCAAGTATGACTACGATGAAACACCATGGTGGATGGAAGAGAGCCACATTTGCTAAACGATATTCAGAGTACAACATATTCTCAAAAATTAGGTTCAATGATGTTGCAGGTGTACCATCTGGATCTCGCATTTTCTTACACAAACCTGAGATCCAAACAAACAACCTTTGCTGCAGGAAATTTACCTATCAGCAGAAAAATCTAGAATCACCAATTCTAAGTAAGTACAAACAAATAACATCCAAGGGAAAATGTATATCCCGTTATTTTGTCAATATAAAGAATAAGTGAATCGAAAACTGTTTTTTTTACGCCTTAGGGCGGGTTTATCAATGCTCGGTTAAATATTGTAGCCTTCGGCTAAATCTTAGCTGTTGGTCAAAGTGTTTATCAACTGCCAGTTAAACTTTCGGCTACCCTAGCTGCCACTATCAAGTTGATGTTAACCATAGAACACACAGTTAAATACGAGAAAGTGGTGTTCCGTTATTCTAACCATAGATTTTAACTGACAACTGTGTCATGATTTTTTCATGTTTGCTTACATTTTGCAACATATTATTTCAACTTTAAATGTGATTGTGTTATTATCGCTTAGAGGGTGAAATCGAGAAGCTTATTTGATTCATTCATAGTAATTTAGTAGCATCCATATTCTGAGTGTGTATTTTATTTCATTGTTATTGTCAATGGATCTTGAGGAACTTGACGACCTTTTCGATGAAGAGCTTGGAGCTTGGAGAGATATTGGAATTTGTAGAGTACGAAAGATGACCATATACTGTTGAAAAACGGATGAATCCCTTTGAAGAGCTCGATGATGTCGAGTTTATTACTCGGTTTCGACTATCTAAACCCAGTGTTCTCATGATACTCCAACAAATTCCAGCTTTTCTCGCCAGGTCACAGAATCCATCTTTTTGCATTCTATTATATTTTTATGGTGAACGGCTACTTTTATAAGTACCTAATTGTCGCTTTGACTCCGTGAAATTGGGATATCTTTTTTGTTTTTTGGACATGCTCAAATGCAAACAACTCAACAGAGCACAACATAGACGAAATAAAAATCATGAAATCATGAAATAACTGACCTTCTAGCACAACCACAAACGATTCAAATAATCTGACGTTCATCAATTGCCAGTCTTGTCAGTTCATAAATAATTCGTTCCATGAACTGGTTTGATTAGGCAGTGATAATGTAATTTAAGTGAAGTTATAATGTAATGAAAATGTAATTATAATGCACGTTGCATGAATCGGCCTTTTGGTATTTGACGTTTTAAAGAGACGATTTGATTTATTCATTTCAATTCATTTTAGCGTCAATTCTGATAATGGTAGAATGTGATTGGCTAACGAGAGTGAATTCTTTTTATCATTAACTGGTGTGAAGAATTTATATCATTATGCAGCTAAATATGTAAAAATAATTTGTGCGTTATTATTTAGTCATGGAGAAAATATTTTATTTCACATTTTACCAGAGATGTGATCTACTATGAATGGACCTTATTAAAATTTGACAACAAAGTTTTGTAGTCTTAAACTTCAAAATATTATTGAATGTCTAGTTGTCATATAGTTTTCGTTGTGTCAGATAGGGACCAAAAATTTTTTTATCACTAGTTAATCTTGACAACGGTAGCTGGAACGCTACCGAAACGTCGAAATTGAAAAATAAAAAACATTATTGTGGTTTGATCACAAAAAATAAGAGAAAAAAGAACTTACAAGGAACTTACAGAAGATATTTTAACCATGCGTTAAAATTTCATATTTGCTTTCAGAATTGCTCCTATACACCTACATTAGTTTTATTTAAATAAACCACATGTAACACACTTTACAACTGAAAATGCAGTTGTTGTTAAGTAAAAACAATATTTTTAATGCCCCAACTCTACCAAAAGATAATCTATTTTCAATTTTTTGATTTAAATAATACCTAAGTATATACTCACATTTCCTCTTTCTTACAATTCTTTCAGTAGCCTTAAACTGGGGTGAATTTCTTGAAATGAAAGGTGAATTTTTAAGTACATTTGCTTCTACAGTTGACACCCATTTCTGTGGAAACTGATGAATTATCAGTGGATTCCCACATTTCAGGCTCATTGTCTCCATGTTTAAAATAATTATGGTCACGTACATCTATAACAAAAAAATGTTTATTCAAACATTAATTTCTTTTGACTTATATCAACAATCCGTGGGGGAGGAGGGAAGCTGGCTTGGAAATAAATCCCCTCCAACCACACACACACACACAACAATCCATACATTTTTATTATATGTGCACCCAAGAGATTAACCATGTTGATTATCTACTAAATGAACACAAACAAATAACTTACACTGTGTAGCTTGAAGAGTAGTACTATTTTATGGTAAATTTATAGTATAAAAAACTGATAAGATGTAGCTACATTAATTAAATATTAATTCACAAACATGAGTGATTACCTTTATCTTTATTGACCCCACCACATTAGAAGATGATGATAGTTTTGTCTTCGGTTTGAAGACTCACATTGCAATGTTTTTTGTTGGAATTAGAAACCAATAGAGGTGAATCCAAATAAACACATCATTGAACTCCACATGTTCAGGACCATTTGTTCACCTTAACCATTTTATTCTGCAAAAAACATGTTTTTTTAGTGCATTGCTGTTAGCAACAGTTAAATAAAAAATCATGTCATGTAATGTGTATAAAAAAAGAAGTGTTAAACAGAAACAGAACGGTAATAGTATATCATGCAAGGATCATGTAATGATGGTTATTAATACACAAGCATTAACCAGGATACAAAACGAGTCAAAGGCGAGTTTACTAGGGTTAATGCGAGTGTATTAATAACCATTACATGAGAGTTTCATACACTGTTTTTTCTACGAAGGAATTTGATTTAAAAAAATATAAAAAATAATGTACTACCCGGGACGTTATCTATGCCCAGGACTCGAACCCGGCACGTACAGATCGAAAACAACCTTATGCGGCGCCTTTCCTCACTGTGCTACGGGACTACATTGTTAAACTAATAGCATAAAGTTG
Source organism: Galerucella calmariensis (assembly GCA_910591675.1). NCBI lineage: Eukaryota > Metazoa > Arthropoda > Insecta > Coleoptera > Chrysomelidae > Galerucella > Galerucella calmariensis. The sequence goes on along the minus strand of CAJUYG010000963.1, from coordinate 85,113 downwards.
TAGGTATGTTACTGTTATACAAAATTAGTAAATTTATTGTAAACAAAAATTGATGTTTAAATACAATATGTATTTACCTTGGTCGTTAAGTATTTTTGGTCTGGTGCTCGACATTTCTTTTAAAAACTGACGCAAAAGAATTAAACTGTCATAAAACAAAAACACTCATACCTGCCTACTTGGATATTTGAAAATCTATACAGATTTCTATTGGTCAATTTTTCAGTTTTATAATGAAAACCAGTGTTATAATGAATATCATTATGAAACTGAAAATTGGCACTTATAGTATGGGAGTAGAGAAACTTATTTTAAAAAGTTTTTTGCAACAAACTCATGATATAAAAACAGCAATGCAAGCTATAAAAAATCTAGAAGCACGTCAAGTCAAATCAAATCAACTGAAATCAACAATGACACTAATACTAATGACAGAGTGCAGGCCATAGATAACATAGCATGTGCAGGCTATAGGTTTGTTCCAACAACCACCTTCTGATTAGTACGTGAACATTCGTGAACCTATTTATGTACGAATCCAACGTTCGAGAACCTGTACGTGAATTAATCCATGAACATCATACCCTATGCATTGTTGTAACGATTCTACGATTCATTTCTAAACTGTTACCACTTTCAGGAACTTTATTACAACCCTATAAGTTCACGTTTTATTTATGTATGATTTATGTTTATTTACCATTACCTAACCTTTAGTGCGAGTTGTATCAAACACTTTAACTCGGGTTTGATACTGTTCGATACAACTCGCCCTAAAACATCAACTGACAGTTTGGACGAACGGTTCTACATCCAGCAGTGGGATTACGAATGATCAACTTGAATCGAGTACGCCATTTTAAAACGATAACTGCATTTACTTCACGATAATATTACACGTATCGAGTGGAAGTGGACTGTTCGCATCGAGTTTTCGTGATCGCTGATGAAAATGGTCGTTCGCCGAGACGTTCATGAACGTGTCCAGTTTTTGTTGGAACGCATTTTTATCAGTCCGTGGAATTGTCGGAACAGAAATTTTGTTATGCGCATGATCGTGACGTTCATGTACGCATCATTCCGCTTAGTTGGAACAAACCTGATATCGTAATCATATTGTAATTCGTAAATCGTATTTGGTCTGTGGCGATCATAGAGGAATAATATATCGATATCTATAGTGTTCACTAAACATCGATAGTACGTATCGATAGTATCAATAAAGTTGACTATCGAGAACCAAGAAAACGAAAACATTCATTCTCTGTGGTCCTTTGTTTGGGAAGTATCTGTGTGCAACATATGCGATGCCGACTTTAAATTATCACCGTTTTTTATAGTGAACACTGCGATATCACAAACAATCAATTGACAAATCAATTTCACCAGCCACACTAACGTCAAAGAGCCAAATCAACGGACTGGGACTTTGCACACTATAGAACTCTACCAGTCGCTTTTTACAGTACTATTACTACTATTATTCCAGTTGAAAGTCTCACTCTGTCTGTATACCATCTGTATATTGTTGACAAGTTTTTTTATTCCTGACTAATTACTTAAAAATATTGAAGTTTTCATGAAAAAAATCATCGATAAAAGACATGGAGAATAGAGTCTACCGGTCGTTTTGTAGGGTACTATTACTTCTATATTCCACTCGGAAGTCTCACTCTGTATACCATCTGGATACTGTCAACAAGTTTTGGAACTTTAGTTTTATACGTCAGGTTATGTTTAAGCGACCGGGGGTCGCGACGCAAAAGATCTGACCGTTACGCGTTACGTTACGCTACGTTATATTACGTTGCTTCGTTATGTGCCTTGCTTGCGTGCGTGTGCTCTCTCCTGAGTCTCTCTCTCCCGTTTACGAAGCAGCGATTCATATGCTTCGGCCGGGAATCGAACCCGGGCCGCCCGCGTGGAAGGCGAGCATTCACCACTGAACCACCGATACTATATTAAAATTCTATGTAAAGCTGGTATTCGCAGTGCTGGTGATCTAGTTGAATTTGTTCGGATAAATTTATTACTATTTTATTTTTTTTTTATTTTTTTTTTATTTATTTATTACTATTATTTCCATAATTTTTTTGCGCGATTGATCTTTTTTGTTTATTTACAGCATCGGTTGTCAGGACGGTAGGTTGTGTTTACTGGTTCCTAAGTTTAACACGTCGGTAAGTGATTTACTTACCGTTCAGACGTCGAAAAGTAATAAATAGCATAAAAACAATTTCACCAAAATGAAAATAGTTATTTTCCTAACAAGTGCGGAAAGTGATACTTTCCCGCACGCGACTGCAGTTGACCCGAACGACGCGAAGCGGAGTTCGGGCAAGCGGTCAAGGGCGGGAAAGACACTTTACGCATAAGTTAGGAACATTATTTTTTCTACGACCGTATATACAAAAAGTATACCAACCCATTTTTCAAAAGTTATTTTATTTCAACATACATATACAAAACTTCAACCAAAAACTATTATTATTGTTATAAATATTAATATTAGAAGCACAATTTGTTGTATTCTGTAAATTACTTAAAATTGCCGGTCCAGTGGATTTGGTGTTAACTGGTAAGTAGATGACGTTAATGAGGATGGCATCGGTTGAAGGTCACATAAAGATGACGATGAAGGTGACGGCAACGGCTTTAAGTCATTTGTAGATGAAATAGTTTTTTCTGATATATTTTTCTTATATCAAAACGGGTGGTTTGATAGCTGCTTTGTGAGACTACTTTAAAGAATGTACAGGGTTATATCAAAATATCTTTTATTACATTATTCAATATTTGAAAAAAATTAATTAAAAATGCAACAAAAAGCTAGAAAAGATGTAGATTTTATTTGATGGACTATTTATTCACCTGTTGTAACAATAGTTATAACTTCCGAAGTAAAAAACTATCTAATAAGGTCAAAATTTGCATAATTTTGTGGGTTAAAACGCACGGTCGTAGAAAAATATATTTTAAACTGATCGAGAAATATAAATGTCACTTTTGACATTTCGTTCATTTCGAAGAAATTTAAATTATTTTATTCGGAATTTATTTCAATACGATCACGCAAAAAATGGTATAAGCATCTCGAACGTTGAGGGTAATTACAACGTTTGTATGTAGATTCCTCTCGTAAAATTGGACAAAATGATATATGTTCTTGTATAGTGTAACTAATGTTAATGTGATGACCTTGAATTGTATAACAAATTTTATGGAGGTTAATTTTAATCCACTTTATTTATTTGAATAACATTTGAAAAGCATTATTTCACGATATTCGAATTTATAAAACAATTTTATGAACGCAATTGGGCGGCTTTTTCCTCCAAAGGGGATAAAAATATGGGTCATCACATTAACAATAGTTACACTATAACAACTTTGTCACATTCACCTTGTATTAAAAGCAAATTTATATAATATTCGTTATTAAATTGAGAACGAGCCATTTCAATGATTTTCGATAGTATCAACAATTGACTTATGACAGTTAAAAGAGTATCATTTATTACAAAGCCTACTAAAAGCATACATGAAGAATCAAAACTTGTTAAGAAATACAATAATAATTTAAAACCTCAAATATCTCGGAAACGACTAAAAGTTGGAATAGGATTAGTAAATATAATTTTAATTGATTTTTTTCACAAACCTTGATAAGATAAAGAAATAGTTATTTATGTAACTAGTGTGTAAAGTAGCCTTTTTTTTGACGAATGTGAATATTGTCGCATGAGCCGCAGGCGAATGCGACAATCACATGAGTCGAAAAAAAGGTCTTTACACACGAATTGCATACAATATTTTTTCTACTAGCGAATATTTAATTGAAATACAAAAGTTTAATAGTAATTTTCTTTACGCACTAGTGCGTAAAGTAAGTTAAATTTTTCTTTAGAGTCTTTTTATAATAATCTAAAATAACATCATAGTTTTCTAAAAAAATTCAATTCCTGAATATAAAATACAATTGCTTACTCTAGGTATAGTCGGAAGATCTCAATTTAAATTTTAAATGTCAGATTCAATTCACAAAGAAATGTCAGTCACTCACCGCCAACTTATGCCTATTTTCCGTATTATTTCCAGTACTCAATAATTATTAGGTTACTTTACCAAATTCTATAGGTTGCTATCTCCAATTTATGAAAAAAACTTTGATTTAATATCCGTTTATTATACCTATAATTTTATAAGACTGGATATCTATAACTACATACATATTGGAATTTTTTCTTTACGCACTAGTGCGTAAAGTAAAACTCTTTACGCACTAGTGCATAAAATAAAGTTTTACGCACTCGAAAATGTGTCTAAAGTACGTACTTTACACACGGTAGTAGAAAAAATACTTTTTTATTTCTTAGCGCTTGTATCAAAGGGTAAAAATAAAATTTGAACCACACTTGCATCTCTAAAAATTTACAGAAAACATTAAATATCTGGATAACGGTAAGGTTTAGGTATAGGAAAGTATACATGAATTTGCTTTATTTCTTCCCCCAGAATGCATTAAAATTAAAAAAAACAGGGTGGTTCTATTGGGAAAAATAAAGAAATTTGATATTCATGAAGTTAAACTTTGAAGACTTTTTATACACACCCTGTTTATAATGAAAAATTTATCAACATAGATTCAAATACGTCTGACCTTGCTAAAAGCAAGCGAATAGAAACAATTCTTATAAATATTCAAGGGTATCCTCGTAAAAAAATAATTTATAATGGTCTGCAACGGTCAAATTTTCTACAAAAAAATCAATAACTTAAAAAGTATGCGTTTTTCGGTAAAGGTTCTCAGCCAAAAGTATACTAAAATATTACGTAGATTTTAAAAATGTATTAATATACAGGGTGTTCCATTCAAAATAACAAAGCTACAGTCGACTTCCGGTAGAACCGGAAGTCTGCCATCTTTGAAAATATTTTAGTTGAAAAGATCGTATCCGAAAACCCAAACGTAAAAATTTTCATGATTTTACTATAAGTATTTTGCCATATACAGATAGTTTTAACTCATTGTTGGACACCCTGTGTACTTGTCACATATCTATAATAAAAATATACTAGGTCAAATAAGAAGTCATTGCATTTTGTAGAAGAATATGGACAAATAATTATTGTAGATACGTTGATTTTTTGTGTTCGTTATTTTATATTACTGTTTATTTGGTTAATAAATCAATAGATGCACTGTATGTTGAAGAATATATAATTTTCTGAGTTACAAATTTTTCTTAATCACTTTATAACTGATACTGATTTTTCGCTTATTTTCAAATAACTTTATTAAGTTGTAGGTTTTTACCTGATAATTGTATTAAAAATTTTTTTTAGAATTTTTTAATGTTTTAATTTATTTATATAAAAACGGTCAAATATCAAACAAGAATATAAAGTTTATTGACCACGACCACATTCCTAATCCGCACCTGTGAACTTTAAGTTGAAGTGATTATTTATATCACAACAAACCACAGTCATTTTATGACTTGAAATGGTGATATTAGATAGCCAGTGAACTTATAAAAGTGTAAAAGTGTAAAAGTAATAGTAGTCAAGATTATTTGTAAGTACATTTTATCTCCCGTTTAACAAAAATTATTTCAATAATAATAAATTCACAGTAATTTTAAATGAATATATCAACCGTAAATTAGGATTTATATTGAAAAAGTTTGTAATATCCGAATTTTAATAGCTATTTAGGTGTAGGTACATAAATAATTACCGTGAATTAGAGGAATGGTAGATCGTTAAGAAAAATTTTCAAATAACTAGATACAATCTGATAAAGGGGTTTTGAATAATTAGCTATTCAATGAAAATATTGCCGTAACCATTCTACCTCCGGTTATACCGGTTATACCAATTTTCAATGGAAGACCCTGTATATTTTTCAATTTTAGGAATATTTACATTATTCTTAACATTTTTTGTTAATACTTCCCTATACCTATTTTGAACCGTTTTTGAGTTGTAATGTTTTTTATATGAAAATGACACTTTTTTACCATGTACATAAAATTCAATATCGTCTAATGTAATTTGAATAAAAGTTTAAATTTATTAGGAACTATTTACCACATACCTTTTTATCGTTAACACTGTGAAGTTACCTTTTTTATAATGCAGGGTGCTGTCAAAATTGGAATAATAACGGAATCCACAATCTTCGCGTAATTCCTTTTATTCAAATGGGACCCTGTATGTGATTATTTATTTTAGGAGAATACGTTGCCCACTATCGATATGTATTACTATTCCCTATACCTATCTCCTTCAGTTTTCAAATAAATCAGCTTTATACATTTTTGTGACAAAAAATTAATTTATCAAGTCGTCTATGGAATATTCTGACAAATGTCAGTTATTGTTAATGTTTAATAGTCACCTTGTTGTATGTCGTTATGTGCAAGGTATGATAATAGTTTGCCTTTAATTTTCTGAACAAAATAATAATGGCACATTTGGGACATTTTTTAAATTTAATTATGATTCACGGTAAGTATAACAGAATAGTATCCAGAACTTGCCGTGTGTTTGCTGAGAGATATTCTGAAAAGCCTCAACCAAATAATAAAGGTTTAAAAGTAAAATAATGAGGATTTACAAATAGACATCCTGGAATATTTTGCAGCTCATCCAAATTCATCCTTAAGGGAATGTGAGAAACTGTTAGAGGAGTCGACTAGAACAATTCATGAAGATTTTACAAAAAAAATTATTTGGTGTGATGAATCGAAGTTTACTAAAAATGGTTTGTTTAACCGCCATAATAGTCACTTCTGGAGTGACGAAAATCCTCAAGTCACATGGGATAGTCAATTTCAAGTATCCTTTTCGTTTAATGTTTTTTGTGCTGTAAAATATGATAAGATATTCGCTCTCATGATTTATGACGAAAATTTAAACGGAGAGCGTTACTGCAACATCTTACGGCAAGTAATTGTACCAGCAATGGACGCTTTACCTAATAATGAGGCTAACGAAGCTTGGTTTCAACAAGATGGTGCACCGGCTCACAATCTTCGAGAAGTAGGCACATTGCTTGATGAAATATTTAATGATAGATGGATAGCTAATAAAAGTCCGTTTCTCTGGCCACCAAGATCCCCACAATTGTCACCATTATATTACTATATTTGGGGATATGTTAAAAATAAGGTATTCTCGGAACCTGCCACTACTAAGGAAAATATGATAAACAAAGTTCTCCACGTTTTTAACGAAATAGATGGAGAATCACTATCAAGAGCTACTAATGAGAATCTGTCCATAAATGTTTGGAAGTTGATGGGCAACACTTTTAACATTTGTTGCATTAACAAGCTAGTGCCTTATTATCTTTGATAGTATCTGTATAATTGTTCAATGTTCAACCGAGTGTTTAACCCAATAAATTGATACCACATAGCCTATAAGAAAATTAATTTTTTGTTACAAAAATGTATAAAGCTGATTTATTTGAAAACTGCAGGAGATAGGTATAGGGAATAGTAATACATATCGATAGTGAGCAACGTATTCTTATAAAATAAATAATCACATACAGGATGTACCATCTGAAAAAAAAGGAATCACGCGAAGATTATGGATTCCGTCTTTATTCCAATTTTGACAGCACCATGTATTATAAAAAAGGTAACTTCACAGTGTAAACGATAAAGCGGTATGTGGTTAATAGTTCCTGAGAAATTTAAACTTTTATTCAAATTACATTAGAGGATATTGGATTTTATGTACATGGTAAAAAAGTATCATTTTCATATAAAAAACATTACAAATCAAAAACGGTTCAAAATAGGTATAGGGAAATATTAACAAAACATTTTCAGAATAACGTAAATATTCCTAAAATTGAAAAATATACAGGGTCTTTCATTCAAAATTACAAAGATATGGGCAACTTCCGGTATAATCGGGAATAAAATACCTTTAGTTCTCGAGATATTTCTAATTGACCGTTTATCTGCCGCACCCTGTATAACCAAGTACTTACATTACGCAAGAAAATACAAAAATTCAATTCTATAGCTAACCAAAGGGGAATTGGTTAGTTCCTTTTGAACGAATTTACTAAATTTTCTTTTCATCATCCATGTATTTTATAATCAATTTTCTTTCAAATATTATGCAAGTCTCTATACCAGAGTCCGTATATTTTTTACTCTCCAATGTATATTGAAAGATTTGAAAGACAATAGATTGAATTTAACACTCCAAACTTAGTAGGTACATATTTTACATTTATAAATTTTTTTAATAAAGTCCTGCAGCTGCTTCTCTTTTTACTGTTTTAAACTTGTCAATTTAAAAAATACGCGTTATTTAAAGATCAAAATTTAAGATTTAGTGGCCCTATTATTCTGGTGGCTAATGAGTATATTTAATTGAATTTGTGATAAATATCTGCTAGATTATCAATAAGTATCACAAAATTACTAGGATGCTGGATAAAAACTGTGAATTGATTCATTTAAAAAAATCAAGTTTATTTTTTACTGACCTTTTCAAATTCATATCCCGAACATTTTTCGAAATAATTAACATTTAAAAATAAACCTTTGTGATAAAGAATCCCATTAATTTAAATATATATTTCTCTAATTACCCCTGTATAGCTTAAAATAAAATAAGCTCTTCGAACTGTTCTGGTATCTACCGGTCTCGTTATTGACAACTAAAGCGAGTCGTAAACATAATTTATGAGAGCGGCGTCCGTTTGGGACAGCAACTTGAATCAAAACGCCTTAAAGAGTGAAACATCCTATATTTTATTCTGTAATCTTTGATTTTATTCTGTAATCTTTGGCCATACTTCTGAACAAAGAATTCAAATGCTGACTGCCATGCAGTATTAAACAAAACTTTAACATTTCCGTGGTGATCACTTTTTATTTCTGTTTTCAATTGATCATTCTAGTAGAACACTGAAATGTTTCTTGTCTTTTTCGAGGGTTTTGTCAGCCGGATAATTTTTCAAATTGCGCAAGAGATCGGAAAACGTTTAATAATTGAAAATGAAACAAAAATCTGTTATATTTTATTTTGCGAGACTGAGATGGAATATAATTTCGAACACATACGATGTTAGTTATCCGATCTCTTTCACCGTCTTCATAATAAAATATATACAACCGAGGTGAAGGGTGAAGAGGGCTGTTTGGGATTTGGATGGTTAAAAATGTGGTTTAATTTCCTAAGAAATTAAAAAAAGAATGAATAATATACCACAAGGAACATACAGAAGATAAAAATGTTTAGTCTAGAGATAACCATATTACCAAAGCGAGTAAAATTTAGAGACTGTATCACGGAGTTTTATTATAATATTGTACCCAATTAAAATATAATCTTACAATTGTGTAGGAAATAGACTCATTAGATCACAAAATTATTCAGAGGATCTAGATTCACTTCTTGTTTCAAATAATGTAGCACTGATGAGATGAGACACAAAAGTATATCTTCATAAGTGAAGAGATTAATATCAGACCATTCACCTAATCGTTCGTTATCTATAGTAATTCTATACATATAAACGACCACAGTATAATACTGATAAAATTGGATTTTTTTTATTTTTATATCTTGTAACAAAATTTTATTTTGTTTATCTATATTTTTCATTCTATTTTTGTTATAATGAATATAATAGGTATTATACAGGGTGATTCATTAAGAATGTCCAATCTCTGAACTGTAGATTCTAGACCTCAAATTATGATGATTCTGCTCAACATGCCTTATGCAAATATTGCTAGTTTTCGAGATACGGGGTGTTCACAATTTCTCTTCGAAAATTGGCAATTTTACGTTTTTTGGCATGAGAAATCATAATTTTCACTCTAATTTAACATTGCTAATAGAGGGCGCTAGTTACACTTGTTTGTGTTAATTAAATCGAAGTAAACTTTTTTTGGGCTAAACTTACAACTAAAATAATATAAAAATATCAAGAAGCGTTAAATTCTACAAAAAAAAGTTACTCTTCTTTGATTCGTGTAACTCATTCGGTTATCGAGTTATTTGCTTCTAAAAAGTTCAATAAATTTTAATTTTTTCATAGAAAATTGTATTATTCCTTAAATATGTAACAATAACAAATTTTTTAAACAAAAATTAAAAACTTCGAAGCGTATGCTCAAAATGCCCACCATTTACTTCAATACACTTTATGATCCGCTTCCGTAAAGATCTCTTAATATCAAAATCACATTCATGAATTAAGCCGTGGTTTAATTTTTCGTTTTCTTCTCGAGTAGGCTTGTGTCGCTATTAGACAGTTTGTGTAGAGTTTAATTTTTCGTTTTTTTTGGTAGGCTTATGTCACTTTTAAACAGTTTGTGTAGAAGTAAAAATTGGATAATAATAAGAATAAGTAATACATTAGTATACGATTTATTAACAATTAAGTAATTAACAAGTGTAATAGTTATTCATCAAATAATGCCGAGGCATAACGATTTTTCCAATAATGAGATGCGCGATATGATTTGTGTTTTTGCTCAGTCACATTATTGTGGTCCAGCTGCGGCTCGAAGATATTCACAATTATACCCAAATCGAAGGCAACCCAATTACAAACTGTACCGAAATCTTTAGAACCGCTTAGGTGAAACGGGGTCTTCACGCTCTAAAACTGAGTACGGTGCTACAAAAAAAATTACAGCCGATGAAGAAGATGAAATTTTAATTTGTGTTACGGAGAATCCAGATATCAGTACTCACCGATTACGTCTGCAAACAGGTATAAGCCAATCATCTATTTTCAAAAAACTGATGAGGGAAAAATTGCATCCATATCATTACACTCCTGTTCAGAATTTATCACTTCAAGATTTTATTTAGCGTATGGTTATAATTGGAATTAGAGGTTCAATGTCTTCAGCCATTCAATGGCTCCGTTTTGTAAATTCTTGATTTCTTCAATATCTCCGTTGTAGGCAAGAAGTGGACACTCCATCATGATGTGTTCTGTTGTTTGTTGAGGATGACCGCAGACACAGCTTTCAGTATCCGAGAGGCCCCATTTATACATCAATGAGTTGCAGCGGCCGTGATGAGTTCGAAGCCTGTTTAAGTTGCATAGCACCTTTCTTGGCAATTTATTTTACAAAGGGCGGTCTTCACTGTGCTTAAAGTCGTAAATAGGGCTTTGTCGATTAGCTTCAAGCCATTGGTTCCACAATGAGAATGATAACGGGGACTCTTCGATCAACTCCGCTGGAATGGCTACCTCCCCTAAGTCGCATAGCTCCTGCCAACTTGCGGCGTCAACAATCATTGCTAAGAGAATATACTAAAATACAAGAAAACCCTCACATTCCACTTCATCATGATTTACACAATGTACCACAGACAAGACTACGATCTCGAAAACCACCAATTCCTCTCGCCAAGCAACTGTACGACTTGGGTTTCAACATTAACGAATCCTGGTCAAACCACTTCAAGATTTACCTAAGCGTCTACATTTTGCACATTTTTTCCAAGATAAACAAAATGTTAACCCAGATTTTCTGGATACAATTCTTTTTACTGATGAGGAAACATTTACCAGACGAGGAATATTTAATTATCAAAATAATCCTTAGTGGGATTCTGAAAATCCACATTCCATGAGGGAAACACATTTTCAGCACGAGTTTAAGTTCAACCTTTGGTGTGGTGTAAAATGTGGGTATTTAATAGGTTCTTTTGAACTGCCAACCAATTAAAATGGACCTCTTTATTTAGATTTTCTTTAAGAACATTTACACGAATTACTAGAGGATATACCTCTCGCTTTAAGACAAAATATGTGGTTTTTGCACGACGGAGCACCACCACATTATTCTTTACAAGTTCGTCAATACTTAACGAACAGTTTCCGCATCGATGGATTGGTCGTGAAAGTGAGTTTGCTTGGCCACCAAGAGGCACTGATTTCAATCCTTTGAATTTTTCAATTTAGTCGCAAATGAAGGCATTAGTTTACAAAGAAAAAATTACTTCTCTTCCACAACTGCGACGTAAAATAGAAGAAGCTGCAGATGTAATTAAAAATAATAGACAAGGATTATTTGATATTGAGAGATCTTTACGAAAGCGGATCATAAAGTTTATTGAAGTAAATGGTGGGCATTTTGAGCATTTGAAGTTTTTTATTTTTGTTTACAAATTTGTTATTGTTACATATTTAAGGAATTATAAAATTTTTTATGAAAAAATTAAAATTTATTGAACTTTTTTTTGTAGAATTTAACGCTTTTTAATATTTTTTTATTATTTTAGTTGTAAGTTTAGCCCAAAAAAGTTTACTTTGATTTAATTAACACAAACAAGTGTAACTAGCGCCCTCTATTAGCAATGTTAAATTAAAGTGCAAATTATGATTCCTCATGCCAAAAAACGTAAAATTGCCAATTTTCAAAGAGAAATTGTGAAAACATAAAAAATTATTGCGAAAATCAAAATTTAAATTTAAACTTTGAACACCCCGTATCTCGGAAACTAGCAATATTTGCACGAGGCATGTTGAGCATAATCATCATATTTTGAGGTCTAGAATCTACAGTTTAGAGATTGGACATTCTTAATATAGAGGAACAATATTTAAATTTGCATGAAGATGATTACAACCTGCTTGTATCGATTCCTTTTAGCGTAAACCCTTACAGTGCTTTTGAAGATGGTTTTATAGAGTATAGAGCACAGAATAAAGTATAAGTACCTACAGTTCGTCATTTAATCATCTTCTATGTAAAATAATTGAATGTTAATTCCAAAATAGAATGATTGGTTACTGTTTCTTTCATCTTATAATCTTATTCATAGTTTTTTATGAATAAATATTTATATTAAATTAAGCAAGCCTATCATACAAGCCTTTCAGGGCCGTCGCGTTAAGGGTGCCTTTAAATACGGTGCGAACGACTAAGTGACACTTAGTGGATTTGAGTGACACTTAACGTTTAAGTGTAACCGGTGCGAATGGCCCTAAGGATACCTTAACTAAGCTCGGAATGTCCACGGCTTAAAGTACCACTTAACCTCGAAATACTAATTTTGAAGTTGATTTATGACAGTTTATATTTGAGTAAATTGTGCTTTGATAGATGGTAGATCTTTGTATTTGTAATTTGTCTTATCGGAATGGAAATGTTAGAGGATGATGACGATTTAGAAATAATTGATAGGTATAATTGATTACGGCAGTTATATATAATGAAATATTATTTTAATACATTCGATCCTTCGACTTTTTTTTTTAGATTTAGAAGAACGAAGGAAACTGCTCTCAATTTTCTTGGAGAAATTGAAATTGTTTATTTTCTATGACATTTTTATACTACAAAACAGTTTTGTGTTTGTTTTGTGTTTTTATACTTGCTAATAATATCTAATAATAATGATTTTTCACATGTTGTGGAATTTATTCCACGAGATCGTGTTTCTCCGCTCATATTCAAACAACTAAAATGACTCGAAAGAAAAAATACTTATCAAAACGTTAAAACCAAATATGACACCAATTAATATTAAACGCATAGATTAAACTGGATCAAACGACTGCCGTTAATTGGTTAATTCCTGACAAGATCTCCTTTTTCAAAAAAATATTTCAAGAATTGCGGCGTTGTCAAATGGAACCTCCCACTTAGTTAAGGGAGGTACGGCGCGAACGAAGTTCCACTTAAATCATAAGTGTCACTTAGTTAAGTATGACTTTTTAGGATAATCGGTGCGAATGGCCCTTAAATAAATATTTTTGACTCACGCCCTACGAGGCACGGAACAATGAAAAAGAAGAACTGTCAATCTAACATCAGATTGACTTTTCTAGTTTTCGTTAAGTAAAGGAAAAAACTACAGCTTGGCAACATCACAATATTTTGTTTTGCAACGTTATCGTCTTTTTATCGTAAATTAACCATATGTGTATAGTTTATAGTTTTTTTTTCTAATATAATTATTCCTACTATTTTAGGTTTATCGTTGAACTGAACGTATTAAAATGATAACAAGAGTGGTATCGCTGCTTTGTTACGTTATATCAATAGTAAATTGTTTAGAAAATGGACTTGCTCGAACTCCCCCAATGGGATGGATGCAATGGGAAAGATTTCGATGCCTAACTGATTGCGAGGCTTATCCAGACGAATGTATTAGGTAAGGAGATTAATTATACACCGGCCAACACGATTTTTGGTCCGTCTGCTACATGTTAAATTTTGGTTTCATCTACGACAAAAATAAGGAAAAACATTTTTTTTTTCGATTAAAGTTTGCTTTTGTAGAAACTAGAGCGATTTTTCAATTTTTTGGCAAAAATTACTGATTTTTATATTTTTTGCACACTTCCGCTGTAAATTATAATTAGAAATTATTACATAACGTGTACGGAAAGTGACATTTTTCACACGAGTGGGAAATATTGTAGCACGAGAGCGACAATCACACGAGTGTGAAAAATCACTTTCGCACGAGTAATGTACAGTATTTTCCTACGATCACGTGATAATTTCACCAAATAATGTGTAATCAACATCTGACATATTAATACACAAAATGTTACAATTAAAGTCAACATAGGTAATGGGCTCGTTTACTAAAATTTTTAAATCATTTTTAACTGTCGTAACACAAAGTATTAAGGATAAAATTATTATTCCGAAAATTTCATGTCAATAAAATATGTCGTTCTCCTAATACAAGCAATTAAACAAGCATACCGAGAGCGGAGCGAAGACTATGATTGTGACGTCGCCGCATATGAAAGTTAATGTGCACTAACATTACGCTTCTGACTGTAACGTGCCTCGCGTAGAATTTATTTATTTTGAATTACTTACAAAATGTTTGTGTTAATAAGATAAAATGTTTAGACCTAATTTAAAAAAAAATCTCATTAAATATTCCAGAAGTGGACTTGCTAATGATTTTATGAAGTTTTTTAATAAAAAAAAACGAATGTATTAAATTATAATTTTATACTATGTGACACGAAGTTTTTGGCTGTTTTCCGGCAAGAATGATTTAAAATGTCAGGATTTTCATAAATACATGCTCTCTCAAATGATATACAGGGTGATTCCAGATGTTTTATTTTATTCCTGGTCTGGTGGACAAAGTTACGGAGATAACGCTACAGGTTACTCAGTAAAAAATTGCAATTTTTTTAACTGCAGACTGCCCAATTAAAGGACCTTCTCCAAATGCTATTTATGATGAATGTGTAGTGGAAATAAAATCACTAATGTTAAAAAGAACAAGAAAAACTTATTTTGATGAAGCAGGTAATATTGGTTCCAAATGTTTACATCAGATTCAAATGCACATGCACCTCACTGGTAAAAAAAGCGATATTTGTTAGACTTTGAGTCAAATAAAATAATTTCTTTCAAAACATATGATATACGCCAGTTTTGTTGATGATCTACTGGAAAAGATTACCTGTTTTTTGGAAAAAAGCAGTACCTATTTAATAAAATTCAATTTGTGAAGAACTGACCTATTATTTTATTGAATAATTTTGAACATTAATGACACCACAAGCTATAAGAGCAATATTATCTACTTTTTTTGAATAAATTTAGATTAATACAAGCGTGTGGTTTTCAATAACCCTCTCAATATGGATTCACAACGTATTTTATAAGGTAATTTATAACGATTCTGTTTGAAGAAAATTGAAATCCTAAAAATACACAAACTAAGTATGTTGTCTTATCAGTGAATGCTTTGAGACTTTTTATGCTTTTCTGCGATTGCTTCCGTTTTTTTGCATTTTTATTAATAGAAATAAATGTTTTGTTAGATGTTTTAATCGTAGTACTTTTACATTCTGGAACCGCACAATATACAGGGTGCGGCAGATAAACGGTCAATTAGAAATTTCTAGAGAACTAAAGGTATCTGAACTATGAAAATTGGCATGAAGGGGTTTTGAATAATGAGCTATTCAATGAAAATATTGCCGTAACCATTCTACTTCCGGTTATACTGGAAGTCGCACATAACTTTGTAATTTTCAATGGAAGACCCTGTATATTTTTAAATTTTAGGAATATTTACGTTATTCTGAACATTTTTTGTTAATACTTCCCTATACCTATCTTGAACCGTTTTT